>JARYZH020000583.1:0-117553 GCA_030021035.2 Notholithocarpus densiflorus
TGACCATTAATGAGAATGAGATGCTTTGAGGGCTGGACATTCATCCAGTTATCTCTTTCCCATTTTGGCAACGTACTCCAGCATCTGATGGAAACAAAAGGACTGTTAAATCGTTTAATAGCATCCTGCATAATTTGTGGGAGTTGGCTGGCTTGTTAATGGCTTGTTAATTTTATGAACCTGATAAAGCCATATTCAAACATTTGGGAAAGCCAATTGGGATCCCTATTATCATCATCATCTGAATCATCATCAGCAACATATGAACCATCATCATAATTAGTCAAAAGACTGGGAAATGGATGTTTCTTTTCATACACCCTGAGACTACTCCCAAAGTGTTCTTCCCAATCAAGCTGAATAAAAACATTATCACCTTCATCTAATTCATCAGGATCAGGAATAGTAGCTGTAACAAGTTTTTCGAAATATTTGAGCCATAGGTCAAAAGACCCAAACATAGCCTTGCTTTCCAGAATACTAGATTGTATATCTGTTGGCAAGTTTGCAACAGCACTTCTTAAAATAGATTGGGTCTTAAGACTCGATCTAGCATAATTAGTGCCCATTATAGTCTCTTTATCCATTGAATGGATTTCCTCTTTGCCAAAGAGTTGACTAATGTAGGCTTCAAGACGGCTTCTAAGAGCCTCATTTTTTGAAACAAGGTCATTTTCTGGAACAAGGTTATCATGGTGGCTCATATAAGCCTCATTTTGAGCAGTAAGGTTAACAAGGTGGATTTCAAGGGCTCTGAGGGTTTTTTGGTAAACATTATGGTGGTTTCTAACAAAAGCAAATTGGAGGTTATCAAGAATGAATTTAATAGAATCTAGTAACTCTGAATAGGTTCCATTGTGGAATTGTAGATTTCTTGATAAAACTTTTTGTAAAGTAATTAATATATCACCACTGGAATATGTCACCTCTGCCGGGACAAATTCCTGAAGGGATGTTGATCCGCTGGATTTTACTCGAGAGGATGCGCCTTCATGCATTACAAAAGGTTGTCCCGTTGGGAGCCTTTTGTCATGAGAATAGCCCTGTGTTGGTGCTTTTCCCTTGTTTTTCCTCTCTGCCGAAGGAGCCATAATAATCCACTTACTAGTGGTATAAGTATAAATACTATTATTATTCCACTTATTAGTGGTATTTATCCACGCATCATTGTCAGACTCCTGCAAAGGAGCATTGATAATGTTAGGATGATTGATAGTATTTAACTTTTTGGTACTATGAATATTACCTTTAAAATCATCTGTAATATGTTGGCAAGAACTCATCATTAGTTCTTGAGTAAGAGCATTCATGGGGGAGTCTTTTTCATAAGACAGATTATCAATATCAATTTCAAACTTTGAAGCAAATTTGAATTTTACATTCTGTCCAAGAGGATCAGTAGTAATTCCATCATGTTCAACAAGAAAAGGATACAAAGCATTTATAAAAGGCAGACCAAGAATCACTTTATTAGTCATGTTTTTAACAAGGACAGAAGGAATCTTGAAACAGACATTATCATGGTACACATGAGCATTTTTCAATTCATATTTAATTTTCATCTGAGAACCATTAGCAGAAACCAATCGTTTAGTAGATTTTTCAAAATATTTTGAAGAAATCAGTTCTTCTTGGATACAGTTCATATCAGCACCAGAATCAATCATAGCAATAACAGTGAAATGATAATCAGGAGAAACAACAATTTTAATTTTTGTAAACCATTTTGGAGGAAGTATTTTATTAACAAGAGCAAGTTGAGAATCAGTGAAAACATCAGCAATACCTGTATCAGAAAGAAGAGCTTGTTGACTGGGTTCATCTCCATCTTTGTGCTCATCATGTTCACTATCAGATTTATCAAATTGTTGTTTATCAAGGTTTTTATAAACTTTTAACATCATCAGTTCTTGTTTAAAATTATTGTTATCACTTTTAATATTTTTAAAATCATGTTTTAATTCACTTATCTCTTGTTTACCAATATTAATTTCATGTTGTAAATCATTAACAGCTAGATCTTTGGATTTCTTTTTGTTAAATCTTTCCAAAGT
Organism: Notholithocarpus densiflorus; assembly: GCA_030021035.2. Classification (NCBI taxonomy): domain Eukaryota; kingdom Viridiplantae; phylum Streptophyta; class Magnoliopsida; order Fagales; family Fagaceae; genus Notholithocarpus; species Notholithocarpus densiflorus. The sequence continues at coordinate 2,055 of JARYZH020000583.1, forward strand.
TTCTTCAAAGCTTATGGTTGATTTTAGTTTTTTATCAGTTTCATTTTTTACCAGATTTTTCTTAAACTTATCCAAATATTCTTTTTGTAATTCAGGATTTGGAATTTGAGTTATCAGTTGAATTATTAATTTTTCATTCTCTTCACTCTTAGTGAGGGTTTTAACAAATTTAACAACATTGCAACAGGAATCTCTACAACCAATTTTAATATTAGGAGAATCAGAAAAATCAGTAGCGGATTGATAGCAAGAATCATAAGAAGAAAACTCATCTTCCAAGGAATCAGACGAATTGTTTGACTCAAGGATTCTGAATAATTCTTCTTGCTCTTTATCATCAATGTTTAACATGTTGAACTTATTTTTTAACTTACCAGGTTGTTGTGCTTTCATCAGAAACAATTTCTTTTCCATTTCTTGAAATAGTACAGGCTGTACTTCGAGAAGTACCCTCAGTTTTAATTTTTAAATCAGAAAGCATTTTTTCAACAATTTCAAGAGTTTTAGATTGGGAGGTTTTGAACTTGAAATTTTTGTCATGACAGGGTAGATTAATCAAAGGTTCTTCAGTCTTGACAGAAATATGTTTTTCAGAAACAGATTTTTCAACAGAAGCAGTTTTGTCAACAATTTTTTCTTCAATACGGTCAAGCTGTTGACCAATAATATGCAAAGATTCATTAGTAAAAAATTTTTGTTCAATAAGACTAACAATGAGAATTTTATCATCAGCAATTTTGAAAGGAGAGGCCTTCACTTCTTCTTTTGTCACTTCATCCTTCTTAGTGGTTATCAAAATTGGCTCAAGAGGAGGATGACTAAACCTAATAATGGTTTTATCTGTTTTAACAAAATTTGATTTTTTTATCACATTTAACTGCTGTTTTGAAACCTCATCTTTTGAAACACAATGGTTTTCAAGAAAATTAAAAAACAAAATATGTTTTTTCAATTGATTCATCTTTTCCAACCATTTTCTCTTAACACGGTCTTTTTCAGACTGAGCAAAATTATTTTGGAAATATTTCCTTTTAGGTCTGTTTTTTGAAAGCATAAACTCATTGTACAAAGAATCCCAATCAATTTCAAAATCATTATTTAAAACAGTCAATACTCTTAACTGATTTTGGTAAACAGGAGGATTTTCAATGGGAGGAAAATCAGAATCAGATGGAGCAACAGATGCAGAGTCTTCTTCATCTTTAATAGCAATATTGCCATGAGGAGAGGAAGATTCAGCTTTAGTAGAATAAAAAGGAGTGCTAACTTGGGAGTTACCGCTGGAAACTCCTTTTAGCCTTAAACCAGTGGGTTTTTCAAGACTTTTTTGTAAAAATTCATTGAGGTCTTGATCCCTTTTTGAAATATTTTCAAATCCAGCAAAGGAATGCCTTCCTTCGTTGATCCTTAATGGTTGGTTATTTTGAAAACTTATTTTGACAGTACCATCAAAATATTGTTGAATATAAGTGAGATCAAGCTCATCAAAAACAGGTTTGGCAATAGGAGATTCTTGTTCCAACAACCATTTAGTGGGAAGTTTAACGTCTTGCCATTGAATCATTTTCGGAACTTGAACTTTAGCATCAGGAGTTGAACATTGAATTATCATAGTTTTACCAGAAGGTTCTCTATGATTTATAGCACCAGGATTTAATTGAGTACCCAACAATCTGTAATAAATGCGGTAGATCAAAGCAAAAGGCTTACTACCTTCTTCCATGATATAGCCAGATGAAGCAATATTTAAAGTTAAAGCTTTAACAATATTAGGATCATCCAAAGCAAGAGTAAGATCAGGATAATAGTTAAAATAAACAAGACCATCATACAAAGAAGCAGTAATCATACCAAGAATGCTATCTTTAAAATTTTTAAATCTAGCATCACGTAAACACATTAGAACAGAAGCATTAATACCCTTTCGGGTGAGTGGTTTAATAGCAACCTGAACCATACCAATATGCAAATAACTGAGTTTTTTAGCAATGAACTCATTAATATTTCTTTTAGAAAACAAGCAACATTTTTCATGCATTATAGAAATAGAAAATGTTTGTTCAACAGTTCTCACTTTGTAAATGGGATAGAAAGTAGTTTCAACAAAACTAGTCTTATAAACAATTTTAGTATCAACTTTAGGAATATTCCATTTTCGGAAATCAAGGACCTCATGTTCTTCAACAGTGTGATCTTCTTCATTTATGATAACAGGAGGACAACCTGTCCTGGAGCTGATAGAGGAGTTGGATCTCCACAACTTATCCATACTATCTCAGATTCAACACTCAATTATCATGTTTTTCTCACAACCGTTGCATTTCGTAACACATATCCTAACCAACCCTATACCTCTTATGCCCTACACGCCCTCTCTTGGCTCAAACGGGCCTTACAGTTCGGTTCTGGGAATTCACTTTATGACTAGGGTGGCGCCAACGACGGTAAGAAGGGAACACAACAACGGAGTACCAAAGGTTCGGGTAGACACGGACAAGAAACAAAGACACAAAAATCTGTAAGGTTAAATTATTTGAGGATAGATCAAAATTATTTGTTAAATTTCTTACTTCAAATAATATTAAATTGTGGCCCAACAATGTCTTATCAAAGCTTGGCCCATTAATTTGGTGATTGGTATCATGTGTGAATTAAGATGGATGACATTTGGTGCGATGGTTATATAATTATATTGGTACGACTGATCAATGGAATTTATGAGAAGGTTATATTTATTACAAGTTTGCAATTAGTTTGATAAAGTGCACAAGAGCATGGATTTAGTTATGGAGACAATGATTATCTTGTTCATGGAAATTTTCCTCTTATTAAGGTGGAATTATGGTGGAATTATCATGCAATGAAGATAGCTTGATGGAATTTGTGTCAAGTAAAGCTTGCTGGGTAATTGTCTCAAATTCTTAATATGACTTGGATAGTTATTTGCATTTTCTAATTAAGGAAACTTCACTTACTTGTCATTATTTTTCATTTTTTAGGAACTTGGCTATTATTGTTGATAAGGGTAATTTTGTAATTAACCCATGACGAAACAAAAGGCGACGGACATAACAAGGTTGACAACTTCACTCATGAGAGACAACCTTGTTGTAAAGTCTACAGCTCCACCCCATACCTGACGGCTGCATCTTGGGCACAGTAAGCTGAAGATAGTAAGCTGAAGACAGTAAGCTGAAGACAGTGAGCTGAAGACAGTAACCTGAAAAGAATAAGCTGAAGGGGATATATGAATCTCTGACGACCCTGACGAGGTAGTAGACGAAGTTGACGACCCTGATGTGGCCTTGCTTGGTCTCCACTCGTGCACGTATAAGGAAATATCTTGTGCCCCACGCTTACCTCTGATAAGGATAAAAATAGTACTTAGAGCCGTCAGGCATAGGCTGACGGTTACAAGCAATACCATCAGCTTCCATTGGCAGAGGTCAGAAAATGAAGATCTAATAAGAACGCTGTAGGGAGTCCGCGAGGCACGCTTAAGGGCTAACGCCGTTAATAAGTTGACGGCATTAAGCTGACACCACTAGAGTTGGGTTGAATAGGGTAAGCTAACGATCTTGATACAGGTTTGCTTGTTACCCACGATTTCGTATATAAGGGAATGTCTTGCTCTCCACGTTTGGTGCTACTCAAAAGGATCCCTATAAGGAAAGGATCCTGCAAAATACGCTCATGAGGACTCCTATAAGGAAAAGACTTCTAAAAGATGTCAACCTTCTAATACTATAAAAGCCCCAATACCCTCACAAACCAAGGTACGCATAATTGACCCCGCTCTAGTACTTTAGAGTTGTAAACAAGAGATTTCTCTAACTTGACCATCGGAGGGTATTTGGCCGGTACCATACCGGTACTCCTCTTAAGGTCTTCAGCTTTTGCGTTGTGTAGGTTCTTGTCAGGAGCACGTAAGGACCGTGTGGCTTACTGACGATTTTTCGGCATCATCAGTTGGCGCCATCTATGGGAACGAAGTGCATTTTAGCCTATCGCTTCCCGGACAAAGAGTTGTATGGTACTTACTCGCTCGATGGCAACTACCAACAACGTTCAGGGAGACGAGTTGCGAACCACTGCCCTAGAGAGGTAGGTCCAAACCCTCATGGCAATAATGGAACGTCTCACCAAACAGAATCAGGACCTTGAAGAACAGCTACGGCAAAAGAACGCCGCTATGGGTACCCAAGAGGAAAATCAAGAAGGTACTAGTGCCAAGCAAAGAGACGAAGAGGGGCCGGAAGGTAGTAATGCCCCAAGCAGACCAGAGCGACAAGATATGAGTCGTCCATCCGTCACTGATATGGCTCCACGCCACATTGTCGCGGAGATAAAGGCAATGAAGGAATAGATGGACGTCATGATGAACGCCCTCAAAGGACGGGTGTCCAGCGACCTTGATGATCTGGTCCACCGAACCGACTCGCCGTTCACCGCATCCGTCAACTCCTTCCCCCTTCCACCAAAGTTCCGTATGCCGCAGGTGGAAAACTATGACGGAAACAAAGACCCTCTAGATCATTTGGAGTCTTTCAAGACCTTGATACACCTTCAAGGGGTACCCGACGAGATCATGTGCAAAGCTTTCCCCACCACGCTGAAGGGTCCCGTAAGGATATGGTTTAGCAGGCTGACACCTAACTCCATCAGTACTTTCAAGGAGCTAAGCGCCCAATTTGCTTCGCACTTCATTGGGGGACACAGGTATAAGAAGTCTACAGCATGCTTGATAAGCATCAAGCAGTGGGAAGATGAGACGCTAAGGTCTTACATAGCACGCTTTAACAAAGAGGCGCTTTCAATCGATGAAGCTGACGACAAGATACTTGTAGCCGCTTTCATAAATGGGCTGCAGAAGGGTAAGTTTCTATTTTCACTATATAAGAACGACCCGAAGACTATGTCGGACGTGCTTTACAGGGCAACCAAGTACATGAATGCTGAAGATGGACTTCTGACTCGAGAGAAGAGAGAAAGGCAGGAGGATACGCAACAGGACAGAGGGCGGAAGATGGCAAGAACTGGAGACGCTGGACGGACAGAAGCTACACCACCCGTGGAACTCCAAGCACCTACGGAAGTACTACCAGTAAAAAGGATGGCATGAAGAGCGGCACCTTTTTATTTCTAGTTTACCTTAGTGAATTTTAGCTATACTCCTCAGTTTTTCTATTTACTTTAGTTTTTGCTACAATAACTCTTTTAAAGCCCAAAGGGCAGGTCTTCGTTTTCTTTTTAAGAACTACGTTTTCTATGAATGCATGGTTTATTATAATAAGAGGAGTCTATTCTAACATGGCCAAAGTCGCCTACGGGTGGACGGTCACTACGCTAAGTTACCTACGGGTAGACGCATGGCTAAAGACGCCTGCGGGTGGACGGTCACTACGCTAAGTCACCTACGGGTAGACGCATGGCCAAAGTCGCCTATGGGTGGATGGTCACTACGTTAAGTCACCTTCGGGTAGACGCATGACCGAAGTTGACTATGGGTGGATGATCACCATACTAAGTCGCCTACAAGTAGACGACCAAAAGGGTGACGAGGCACCAAAATTTAGTCACCCCAATTAGTCCACGACCCCAAGTGAACGACTCATAAGGTGACGAGGTACCAACATTTAGTGACCTCAACAAAGTCCACAAAGTGGACGAGTCTACTGCTAAGTCCACGAAGTGGACGAGTCTACTACTAAGTCCACAAAGTGGACGAATTTATTACTAAGTCCACAAAGTGGACAAGTCTACTGCTAAGTCCACAAAGTGGATGAATTACCAAGTCTACAAAGTAGACGAGCCTAGGACCACGAAGTGGACGGGCCTATCACCAAAGTCTACAAAGTAGGCGAGTTTAATATAAGTCCAAAAGTTGGACAAAAACCATTACCAAGCTTACAAAGCAAACCAGCCTAAGTTCACAAAGTGGACGGGCATATTACCAAGTCTACGAAGTAGACGAGCCTAAGTCCACAAAGTGGATGACCCCACAAAAGTGGACGAGATTATTACTGAATCCACAAAGTGAGCGACCTCATTACAAAGTCCACAAGACAGTGGATAGATCCACCACAAATGGACGGGCCTAAACACAGACAGGTCTGTAATTTGGTTCATCCCACGAAGATGGGTTAATAAAATAAAGTCCACAAAATAATGGATGGATCCACAACAAGTGGATGGACCTAACTAAGTAGACGGGTCCATGATTAAGTCCGCAAGCAGGTTCATCTCGTCAGGATAAGGTTACAGACCACAACAAATAGACGGATCTATAACTAAATAGACGGGTGCATCTCTAAACTTGCGAAGACATATCTTGAGGCATCACACATAAATGACCCTTCCAAAATGTTAACTCCGTAACCTGCCAGCTAAAGCTGACGAGGCTATGGAATGGGGGGCAGCTGATAAGGGTAATTTTGTAATTAACCCATGACGAAACAAAAGGCGATGGACATAACAAGGTTGACAACTTCGCTCATGAGAGACAACCTTGTTGTAAAGTCTACAGCTCCACCACATACCTGACGGCTGCATCTTGGGCACAGTAAGTTGAAGATAGTAAGCTGAAGACAGTAAGCTGAAGACAGTGAGCTGAGGACAGTAAGCTGAAGACAGTGATCTGAAGACAGTGAGCTGAAGACAGTAACCTGAAGAGAATAAGCTGAAGGGTATATATGAATCTCTAATGACCCTGACGAGGTAGTAGGCGAAGCTGACGACCCTGATGTGGCCTTGCTTGGTCTCCACTTATGCGCGTATAAGGAAATATCTTGCGCCCCACTCTTACCTCTGATAAGGATAAAAATAGTACTAAGAGCCGTCAGGCATAGGCTGACGGTTACAAGCAATACCATCAGCTTCCATTGGCAGAGGTCAGCAAACGAAGATCTAATAGGAACGCTGAAGGGAGTCCACGAGGCACGCTTAAGGGCTAACGCCGTTAATAAGTTGACGGCATTAAGCTGACACCACTAGAGCTGGGGTGAATAGGGTAAGCTGATGACCTTGATACGGGTTTGCTTGTTACCCATGATTTCGTATATAAGGGAATGTCTTGCTCTCCACGTTTGGTGCTACTCAAAAGGATCCCTATAAGGAAAGGATCCTGCAAAATACGCTTATGAGGACTCCTATAAGGAAAAGACTTCTAAAAGATGTCAACCCTCTACTACTATAAAAGCCCCAATACCTTCACAAACCAAGGTACGTATAATTGACCCCGCTCTAGTACTTTAGAGTTGTAAACAAGAGATTTCTCTAACTTGACCATCAGAGGGTATTTGGCCAGTACCATACCGATACTCCTCTTAAGGTCTTCAGCTTTTGCGTTGTGCAGGTTCTTGTCAGGAGCACATAAGGACCGTGTGGCTTACTGACTATTTTTCGGCATCATCAATTGTTTTTCCCTTGATGTGGAAGAAAATTTATTCCTAGGTAAATAAGGAAAATAAATTCCTAGAAACAATGTAAATTGTATTCATTATTTACAAAGGAATCGAAATCAAAATTAGATATATCGATAGAGCTATAAAAGATTTAAAGTCTTTGGGCAAGGGGTCCTCCTCTCCAAGAAGTGGAGAAGAATTAGAAAATTGAAAGAGAATTTGTGAGGCTTGGAATAATGTAAAATGGTGAAAGAACTAAACATGCTTATGTGCGAAAGCTAAGAAAACAAGGACGGTTTCTTCCCTTATGGGACCCTACGCAAGGGAAGATAAAATTGGAGTTTTTCTCTATAGATAGCTTTGAGTGTATATTGTTTCCTTATTCTGATAGACTAGAATTAAAAAAAAAAAAAAAAAAAAAATTAATTACTTCTGCAACAGGCACTTTCCAAGTAATAGACTATGTTGTAAAATAGCGGAAGCTCAAATTACCAAGATTTATTGTGAAAATATTTTAGGCTTGAGAAACATCTCCAAACTATCAATAGGAATGAAGAAAATTAATTCAAAAGAAAATAGACACAAAACACCAAGATTTATGTGGTTCGGCAGTAGCCTACATCCACGGGCGACGACGAACAAATTTCACTATAACAAATTTGGGATAATACAAATTAGTGTAGAGGTACTCTCACAAACACAAATCCCAAATACACCCAAATAACTCTCTCTCACAAATACAAAACCAAAGGTTCACAAATACCAAATACAAATACCAAATACCAAATGTGAATTGCGCACAAACCAAAGAGAGAGCCACAAAGCAATTCCAAAAATTGCAACGCACCAAGAGAGAGCAAATCACCAAATCGCAGAACCAAAACCAAGCGGCAACAAACCTCTCTCACTATTCCAAATTGCAACCCACAAATATCAAATAACCAAGAAAAGGAGAGCCTCTTTTTCTCACACCCTTGCACTCTATTTTTTTCACTCTTTTCTCAATCCAATTGCCGCAACACCTATGTCCTATTTATACATAGAGCTAGTCGGCTAGTAGTGATTGCTTTGCACCAAAATTGCTATGAATCCTAGTCTATTACAATTAGGAAATATAGATGCACTTGAAATAGGAAATAGAATCCTACTTGAAATAGAATTCAAGTCTTGCATCACTACAACAAAATGTATTTTTAGTGACGAAAATTAGTGAGGAAATATTTTTCGTCGCTAAAAACACAGCTTTAGTGATGAAATATGAATTTCGTCACTAATAATGAAAAAAATTATAACATTTAGTGATGAAAAATAAATTTCGTCGCTATTGTGATCTGAAAAATGGGCGCCAGTGGAGGGAAACTTTGGCACAAGTTTAATTAATCTACAGGGACGAAATATTTTGTCGCTAAAAGTTGAAATTTTTAGTGATGAAATATTTCATCACTGTAGGTATTGCTGTGAATAGTATTAGTGATGAAAATTATTTCGTCACTATAAGGAAGAATTAGTGACGGAAAATATTCGTCACTAAAAATAATAATAGTTTTGCACTTATATGTTTTTAGTGACGAAATCACAATTCGTCACTAAAAGTATGATTTAGCGACGAAATATAAATTTCGTCTCTAAAAATCTTAACAAGCTTGGGTCTTTAGTGACGAAACCGAAATTCGTCGCTAAAAACTTAAAAAAGGTGATACCTTTTGCGACGACAAACTAGGCATTGGCAACAAAAAAGATTCGTCGCTAAAGGAATATATTACTTCAGCCTTCAAGTACCTTTTTCATTTTATAACTTCTCTTTTATTTTAGCAAAAGCCTCCCAAAAGAGTGAGTAGTGGCGAACCAAAAGCCTCCCAAAAGCCAAATACACCAACGCTGAACCCATTCGACGATCCCATTCGCGACGAACCCATTCGCGACACCATTCGCGACGCCATTCGCGACGATCCCATTCGCCGAACCTATTCGCGACGATCCCTTTCGTCGATCCCATTCTCGACGATTCCCATTCGCGACGATCTCGACGGTTTCGACGATTCCCATTCGCAATGATCTCAACGATTTCGATTCCCATTAGCGACGATCCTCGACGATTCCGATTCCCATTCGCGACGCCGATTCCCATTCGCGACGATCCTCGACGATTCTTGACGATTCGGACCATTCGTGACGATCCCGAAGTCATCACCACCGTCCAACGACCCTTCACCTCCCACAGCTCGCCGATTCGCCACCTTCGCCGTCACCTTTGTTCGGAATCGGTAAGGTTCTTTTTCTTTTCTTTTTTTTTTTTTTTTTTTTTTTTTTTCACCTTCCCTTTTCACTTTTATGTTTATTTGTTTAGGATAAAGGACTGGTGGGAAGACAAGGATTGGAATCAACGGTATATTTTCCTATGAGTACTGTTGTTGTGTTCTGTTTTGGTTTGTAGGTTGATAAAACAAATTTTTTTTTTTTTTGGTTGTACTTGTAGGGTTATGCATTAATTAAATGAATATTTATTGTTTGTGGTATGGAAAGCTACAGTTCCAAGTATGAATGCAAATTACACAAATTATTTGTATTTTAAATTTCTCTGTGATGTATTAGTGATTTTGTGCTTGTTGGTGGTGCTCACTTTTATGTTTACTTGTTTAGGATCAAGGACTGGTGGGAAGACAAGGATTGGAATCAACGGTATGTTTTCCTATGAGTACTATTGTTGTGTTCTGTTTTGGTTTTTAGAAATACAATGGTTTGCAGGTTGATAATGCATGTTAAAGCATATTTAAAATTGTTTATGTTTGTAGTTGTGGGGTTATGCATTAATTGAAATGAATATTTATAGTTGTCTTGAAGATTGGATGTTAATGTGAGGATTTATAGCTGTAGATTATTGTGATATATGTGTATTGTTTTTGCTTTTATGGTTTCTACTATTGATGTTAGTTAATAGCGGGTGAAAAGTAAGGCTTGGGATGTCAAAGAGGAAACTACTTATAAAGGGGTTTATGGGTTTGCACATTGTTTAAGTGTTGAGATATTTCACAGTTTTACTAAAATTCTGTGGTTTTTTCATTGTTTGCTTATAGGTCTATTATTAAGTAGTTTAAAGAGTTCAGCTGTCCCATCTATCTTGGTTGTGGAATATAAACTCTGTTTGTTATGCCCAATGTGATAAATTACTTGGATAGGTCCAATCCGCTGTTGTGTTCTCTAAATATGGTAAGCACTCAAAGGATTTTCTTTGGGCGTTGCTTCTGATGTAGGTTGGAGTGCTGTCCTCATCACTTTTCTGATTGGTGTAAGCACTACCTGTATTACATGTGTAAGCTATGAGTTTGTGTAGTAATTTATGAGAGGATCATTTTTATGACTGAAGTACTTATAAATTTAACTTTTCTTTTGCAGGCTAAATACTCATTGTTTGCAATAACTTTGGATTTTTTCTAAAAGTTGTAAGTTTAGCTTGAGCAAAGTAAATTTTAGTTGAAAACCTTATAAAACTCTATATTTGTGACGTTGGAAATTGGATTCGTGGTGGTATGTTGTGTTGGAGCAAGCGTGAATGGAACTTGCAAATGTGTTTTTTGTTTAAATTCATATTGGGAGTGTTTTTTGTTTCTTGCAAATGTGAATGGAACTTGTTAATTAGATATGATGAATATTACTTTATTCGATTTCAATACTTGTAAACACTCTATACTTGTGATGTTTGTGATTGGTTTTGTGGTGGGTTGTTGTGTTAGAGCAAGCGGGTGGCTTGTATGGTGCTATAAGGTTATTTAAATTCATATTGTGAGTGTTTTTAGTTTCTTGTAAATGTGAATGGAACTTGTTAATTAGATGTGATGAATATTACTTTATTCGATTTCAATACTTGTAAACACTCTATACTTGTGATGTTTGTGATTGTTGTTGTGTTGGAGCAAGCGGGTGGCTTGCATGGTGTTATAAGGTGGTTTAAATTCATATTGGGAGTGTATATTTGTGTGTGCAACGTATATTTGTTTAAGTATTAATATAAACTTGTGCATTCATGAATGTGATAGAACTTTATCTAAGTAGTTTATAGACTTAGATATAATTGTAGACTTAGCCTATTTTACTAAAGTAGGATTCATCTTATAATTGTAGTCAAACATGGATAAAAGTTAGATGACAATGGGTAAGACACCCGATGGCAGATTAAGTCATCCATATATTGAAGGGGTCAATGCATTTATTAATTCCGCAAGAGTGGTTGTGGACTTGAGTGGTAATATTCCGTGCCCGTGTATTCACTGTGTGAATTGCTATCGACAATTTCTTATAACATAGTTAATGTTTTTACTTTACGATTTTAATGTAGTAGTGTTTTTATATTTGTGTAGATTTCTTATTGGTGGCTTTAGGGGATTTCCTTTAGGCATTATTTGAAGACATATGAGGACATCTTCCGTTGGTTCTAATTATATTATGCTACATTTTTTGTATTGTTATAAAACATCTTAAGTTATTGTATGTGTTGCAATCAATTATTGTATGGAAGGGGTTTGAATTGGATACTTGTTTTAATTTTAACTTGTGCAATGTATGGATCGATTTTTTATAAATGTGTTGTTGAAATAAATGTGTTAATTAAATGTGAGGTTTTAATAATGTAATGACAGGTTACAAGTTAATATCAAAGCCATGAAAAAAATAAAAACAGAAAATAAGTTTTAGTGACGAATTTTTTCGTCACAAATATAGCAACAAAAAATTGTTTTAGTGACGAAAATTTCGTCACTAAATATAGCAAAATTTTGTAAGAAATGGTTTTAGTGACGAAAATTTTCGTCACTATATGTGCCTGGATTTTCTTAAAAATAGTTTTAGTGACGAATTTTTTCGTCACTATATGTATCCGAACATAATTTTAGTGACGAAATTATTCGTCACTAAATATGATTTAGTAAACTAAAGTGTTTTTAGTGACGAAATATTTTCGTCACTGAATAGTGTTTTTAGTGAGGAAAACATTTAGTGACGAAGCGTTTTCGTCACTAAAAGTTTAAAAAAAAAAAATCAAATCGGACTTTTAGTGACGAAGTTTTTCGTCACCAGGACTTTTAGTGACGGGGCTACAGTGACGAAATGAGTTTCGTCACTAAAAGTCCAATTTCGTCACTAAAGGTCCTTAGTGACGAAAAACTGGACTTTTAGTGACGAATTTTTTCGTCACTGAAAATACATTTTGTTGTAGCATGCCACTCCAAAACATTCATGGATTAGGATAATCAAGCCACCGACATCACAGACTAGACATAACAGGAGCAAATGAACTAAACAATTTGATGAGTTGTCAAATTGCAAGAAATAATCCTTTTAGTGACAAGGACATCTAACTACTTCGCTAAACTCTTTTGTTTAATTTGTTGAAGTACCATAGCTCCACAACTTAAAGCATTATAAGGTGGTAGAAATCCTCAGCATTGTTTCGATAGTCAGGCATGGGGTGGTTTAAACTATTTTGTTTTCTTGGTGGCTTTGTTTTTATACATCTAATTCATGGCCAGAATCAGTCAGGTATGATAATATAAATCTTGGAATATCAGTATAGTATGGTTTTGATTATTAGCTAACCAAATACCTAAGGTATTATTCTGTCTATTTGTCTCAGGCTTCATTAGCATAGATTGCGGGTCACCAGCAAATTCTAACTATTCCGAGGCGTTTACAGGTATAAATTACATTTCGGATGCAGCTTTCATAGACACTAGTATAAGTCAGAAGATATCAGCTATATATAAAGGTGGCTTTCAGCAACAACTATGGAATCTCAGAAGCTTTCCTCTAGGAATCCGAAACTGTTACAACATAAGCATTACACAAGGCACTAAGTATCTGATCCGAGGAACTTTCTTATATGGGAATTATGATGGACTAAGTAAGTTACCACGGTTCGATATTCATCTAGGAGTGAATATGTGGGATACGATCAACATAACAGATATGTCCCTTTATTTCATCAAGGAGCTCATACATGTCCCATATCAAAATTATTTACAAATCTGTCTTGTAAACACGGGCCTTGGGATGCCATTTATAACAGCAATAGAGCTAAGGCCATTAAATAGTTCGACGTATGTATCAAATTTTGGATCATTGGCACTCTTCGATCGTGTGGATGTTGGTTCAGGTACAGAATACAGGTGAGTCATTATATAAAAGATTAACTCCTTTGCACAATTGCGTTTCTACAATTATATAGGATGCTATACATCTCACTTAAATAAATGCATATATAATGTCATTTTAGTTTGTAAAATAATTTGTGACTTTAGTATTTTTGGGCATTCTTTACAATGTCAGATCTAGAAACTGGCATGATAATGAATGTGGTTTATACCACATCATTAACATAATAAATAAATAGTGATACCATGGGGTAATACAATTTTACTATATAGATTTTATAAATTTATTTGTCACCAATCAACAAAATTGATTTTAAGAAAAATCAAATATTTCATTTATGAAGTGGTTGAAACCCACTAATCGCATTCGCTTTCAAATCGGTTTGTAAGCTTTATTTAGCAAAACATATAAATTTAGAATTTTTCATTAATAAGTTATTAATTAATTCTTTGTCTTGGGTTTAAAAGTTAACATATGAGTTTGTACATGAGATTAAGTTCAACAAGCAATAAGTCCACAGTTACAAAAAAATTTACAACTGTCGAGATGGCAAATTGTAAAAGATAAATAATAAAGTGATGTCAGTAATAAGCTCACCTAAGAATCAATAAAAACCTATCAATTCAAATGTTGTAAAAATTGTTGTGAAATTTGTTTTATTTGTAACATTGCTCTTCAATGAGGACCCAATGTAAAACCACCTTTACAGCTTCCAATAGTATTATGGCGTATCAGATTTTACAAATAAACGAATAACAACTAAAAGTAATGATAACACTTTTATTAAAACCTGGTTACCCCGTATACATATAAAAGATAATTTTAAGTAATATTACAATGTTCATTATTTTTTTATTGTGAATTTTGATAAATTCATCTATGGATTATATATTTTTTCATATACCCTCCATATTTGTGAAATTTCAAGAAAATCTTAGATGAATAACTATCTTATTTATAAAATATTTAAGATTTCAAGTTTTTAATTTTTTAAAATTTATGTATAAAATACAAGTTTATAAAAAGCAAATAACATTTGATTTATACAAAATTTGACATATGTGTTAAAAATATAGAATAGAGTGTTCTATTCTTTGTGTGAGAGAGGCAAGGGTATATTTATGCTTTGGTTCTTCTGATTGTATTTGTGTGCTACTATTGTAATCTTTTTATTTTATAGTGGAACTTTCTCTGTCGTTGCCTGTGAACGTAGGTAAATTGCCGAACTGTGTAAATTTCTTGGGTTTATATTCACAATAGTTCTCGTTAGAATGGAGAGTTTTAATGAAAGTGATTCTTTTATTTGCAAACATATGATGTGGCATAGTATGTTTGGAGGGATCAAGTCCCTATTAAATTTTACGTGTCTGTACAATCCATGTAGTAAGTCTTTTTTAATTTATACATATCCCTAATAGTTATGGAAAAATATTTCCCAGCTAGGAGAGTCGATCTGCTAATTCATAGAGAAACGTAAAGGACCATAACATTGCATGATACTGATATAAACAATTAGTAAATCAGTTGATCGTTTTTTTTTGCTTGAATAGTATATCAGTAGATCTAAACATACATAGGTTATTTCTTTTTAAAAGAACATAGATTTGAGGGGGTGTGCATTCAATCTAACAACCTTTATTACGTTAGAAAGTGTTTTGTCCTTACAAAACCTTCCCAAAAGCAAAAGGCAACCATCTTTTTTCATTTTTCAAACAGTAATATTTGGAGTAATTAGGAACACAATTAAAGCCAGAATTTGTCCATGTTGCAAGTTGTAAGTGGTAGAGTAAAAATAGTGGGTTTACAACACTGGTGGCTTCACATTGAGTCCAAGACGGGCAAACCACCTTGACCTGAAAAAAACAAATTTATTATAAATAATTTTTAAAAATTTTATGATTTTTTATCATTAAAAAAATATTTGTGGCCACTCTAAATATTTTTTAGGCCCAACATAATTAAACTTTGGACAAAGTTCTGCAACAAACTTGGTTGTAGACTAAGTCTACAAATCCATTCAATATTTTTTTATTAGATGTGAATTTTGAAATTTTCACCATTGCATTACATTTTCTTCTTATATCCTCCATACTTTCAAAATTTCAAGAAAATCAAAAATCAATAGCTACGTCATAAATCAAAGACTTAAATTTTGAGTTTTTGTAGTCTAAATTAAAATTATACATAAAAAATAAGTTTATGGATCAAATAGTAAATAACATCCGATTGACATCAGATTTGATATGTATTTTAGGAACATAAAAAACATGCAATTAAACGGTTAGATTTTCAAAATGTGTAGTCATATTAATTTGTTTATTGAGAGTTATGACCTTAGGACATGTCCTTAAACTTTCATTTCCTTAACAATATATTAGGTCATTACAAACAAAAAGAAAAATCCTAAGAAAATTTCTATTTAACTAAAATTTTCAAAGAGATGTAATTTGCAACATTAATAATGAGACTAGCATGCAAAGATTTCAAAATAAGAAAATTTATCAGAAGGAAATTGTAAGACTTTAAGTATCTGTGTGTGTGTGTGTGTGTTTACCACTTTAGAAAATATTCCTGGAGCTATCACTGCTCTACAACTCTACTAATTACAACTTTTTCTTTTTGAGAAAAAAAATTTAGATAAAATAAATTTTCCCCATGCAGGATCGAACTTTAGACCTTTAGTTTACAACACTAATGCTCTACCACTGGGCTATAGGAGTTTTGACTACCCCTCACAACTTGACACATTAGCAAGTTATGGCAAAAATTGTTGTTTTGGTTCTAGTCTTATCATTTTTGTTTTTCAAAACAGAAGAAATGACTAGCAGGTCCTATTAAATTCAAAATATATTTGTTTTCTCACATACTTCACACCCCTCACAGTAAGTCTACTCAAGATTGAATAGCGGGTCCCACATTTTTTAAAGAACAAAGAAACCTTCTATGTCTTTGTAAGTATATTATCAAAAGAATACACAATATTTTTTATAATAACTTATACAGTAATTGTGTTGTCAGTTGTTTTTCATTCTAGTTTAAGCTCACTAGTGATATTACTATATAGTCTATCATTTACAACTCATTACTTTATGAGTCGTGAAAGAAATCATGATCTTAGATTTATTGCTAAAAGAAACCTTAGAATATCCACTAATCTTTTTCTCTTCCATATCTTCACTTCTTCACAATTTTATATTGATTTATTATAATAAATCAAATTACATGTTTCAACTTTAAACTTTATGTATTTAAATTAATCTTTCAATTTGATCATCATTAACAATCTACATCAAACGAAATTGAGTAAATTAAAGTAGGTATAAAAAACTAAATTAAAGTTAACAATTATATTAGATTGTACATGACAATTACATTAGCTTATAATTATTTAATTATTTTGTTATTATTAATATTTTTAGATTAATTTTACTTTAAATATTGTTTTTTAATTATGCCTCCCATATTGAAATCTTGATTTTGCCACTGAATCCAATCCAACCCGATGATTCGGGTTGGATTTTTGTGGGTTGATGGGTTGGGTTGGGTTCAAAAATAGTTGTGAAGCTTGGATCAGCTGTGTTTAGTTGAGAATAAATTTCAACACAACTAACCTAATGCAACCATGTTATTAATATTTTGGGCAAATTGCAAATTACACCCCTGAAATTTAGAGTTGATTAGATTTTATACCCTAAAGTTCCAAAAACTTGATTTTACACCCTGAAGTTTGGTTCCGTTAGCAATTCACTCCCCACAGATAGTTTTTGGTGTTAAATGACACATTATCATGCTGATGTGTTTTATTTTTGCCAAATCAACCTCAAAACTATGTCGTTTCAATGACGACCAAGTGAATAGCTGGCACAATCAAAACTACGTACCTAAACTTTAAACACAAACTATAGCTTAAACGGCAGGTCAAACTCTAAAATTAGAAACAAAAACCACAAAGAAGGCAGACCTCATACCTCCCTGACCCAAACCCCACGAACCCAGGCCTCTCTAACCCAAGCCCCACGAACCCAGGCCTCTTTAACCCAAACCCATCAGCTCGCCTCGTGAACCTTGGCGGGCGGTGAAGGCTCTAGGCTCACCTTAGACCACCATATCCATATGTTTAATTTTTGCTCACAAAGGGGCTATTCCGTCAAATCAAAATTCACAAACTGTGAATGGAGTTGATCTATGACTATGTTCATTGAATTTATGAAAATGCTTAAAAAAAATTTGGGAATTTGGAGATCTCTGTGCTATACTTGACCAGTAGTGACGAAATAGGGAATGCTATTATGCTTGCACACACAACCTTTCTTTGTAGTTCGCACTCGCCGATTACAACAGCGAGCCCTTTTTTTATAGCCTGGTTTTAAGTTTCAACAAAAGCCAAACCCAACTCTCATTTTATTGGCACATGGAATAAAAAGCAAGTGGATCAAGGTTTTCAGTCATAGACTTATAGTACCAACTACCAAGTAAATATACCCTAGAATCCCATTTTTGGATGATATACACTACAAGAAATTTGGGTTTAGAAACGTCGCTAAAAACCCAAAAAACGTTGTTATAGACACAAATTGTCTACAGCGACATTTTTTTTGCGACGTTCAAAAACTTTTAGTGACGTTTTTTAAAACGTCACTATATAATATAACATTTTCGTATATAGTTTAGGAAAATACATTTAGCGACACTTTTAAAATAACGAGTTCTATAGCGACGTTTTCAAAAACATCACTAAAAAGAATTTCCTCACAGTTTTTAGCGACGTTTTTAAAACGTCACTAAAACTTGCTCATTATTTTTTAATATTAAAAATGCTACTATATAAACTTTCTCAAACTAACAAATGTCCAAACTGATGATATTCCACAGTAACAACCTAATCATCAATATTCTACAATATGTCCAAACTGCTATTTTGCTCAAACTAACCTAGTCATCAATATTCTACAATAAATATCCAAACTAATATAGTAACACACTAACCATAAATTCAAATAGATATATAACTATATATATTTAATACCAATACACTTGTCTACCTACCAAAAAAAAAAAAAAAAAAAAAACCACCTAAACTATGACAATAGTATAAACAAAGTACAATACTTCTAAAATATATGTGGTTGTAACAAGACACTTGTCTACCTACACAAAAAGAACAACCACCCAAACTATGACACTATTGTAAACAAAGTAGAATACTTCCAAAATAAATGCGGTTGTTCAAAACAGCTATGCATGGAGTCCTTATAAAACACTGCAACATTGCATTTACCTCTATGTGCTAGTTTCTTGATGGGATGAAGCTTGCGATCTATGAGGAGTTGGAGATTGATGATCTAAACCGAAGCCACCCTGAATACAAATTAAAAGTATCTAATAAGTTCATAAAGAAATCATTTTGAGTAACAAAATAATAGTTGCTATACTTAAAAAATTTAAACACCCAATACATTCTTAAAACATTAAAATTTAATACCCGTCTAGCTTCTGAAGAATGATTTTGCCAATTTTGCATTAGTTGCATCATTTGGGTTACTCGCTCCTCCAAGTTATCATAACGATTCACTTTTCTACAAACTTTAGCAAAAACCATGGAAGTAGAATTACACATACACTTAAATATAGTGCACAACATATTCAAAATCACTTAGTTTCATAAACATGCAAATAGGATTACACATAATCTTAAATATAATAAACAAACCATATCAAGTCTATCAATATCCTCATTCACACAAATGGATTAAGCCTTTAACCTCTTAAGAAATAAGCAAAAATCATCTAAAGAGGATTACACATAAACTTGTCCTATAGTACACAACAACTTCATAACCACTTAGTTTCATAAACATACAAATAAGATTACACAAGATAACTTTAAAACTCTTCACAAACAAAGCAAATAGGAATACACATGAAAGATGAACGACATATTAACTCTCATCATCAGTCGACTCATCAAGTATTGAAGTCCAAAAGTAATCAACAAACATAACTCAACGACATCCAAATTTTCAAAAAATAATAAACACTTCTAATATGAATGTAAACCACCTTATAACACTATGCAAGCCACCCGCTTGCTCCAACACAACAATCCACCCAATACAATTATCATAATCACAAATATAGAATGCTTACAGATATTGAAGTCCAATAAGTAATCAACAAATATAACTCAAAAATATCCAATTAAATTTTCAAAAAATAATAAACACTTCCAATATGAATGTAAACCGCCTTATAGCACCATGCAAGCCACCCGCTTGCTCCAACTCAACAATCCACCTCAAAACAATTATCAACATCTCAAGTACAAAGTTTTAAGCAAAAATTACTTACTATGCTCAAGCCAAGCAAACACCTTTCCAAAAAAAATCCAAATTTATCACAATAAATGAGTGCTTAACCTGCAAAATAAAATAGGACACTTAAATGATGTTTAAGGAAAATAAGGGTGCCATTGTAGAAAAATTTAATGAGTCATGGTGCATGAAAATTTAGTAACAATATAAATATATATATATATATATAATGAAAAAAAAAGCATTTAGTTGAGATTATATACTCATGACAAGAATGAAACCCCAACACCTTGGCCAATAACACCAAATGAAACCTGCAAAAAGAAAAAAAAGAAAAAAAAAGAAAGCCATAACTTTCTTAATTTTCCAAGATTATAAAGAAATTACTATAATTTCATATAAAGTAATAATTGTAATTTCTAATACAATAATACACACACAAACACAGCTCAATACCACTGATCAAGTAATAATTGTAATCCCATAACATAATTGTTAAAGAAAAAAAAGCTTAGTATTAGAACTTTTAAGTGAAATCATGAATGCAGGGAGCCCATTATCAAAATTTTATTCCAATGACAACATTGATGTGGTGAATGTAGGGTTCTTTTGTCTCCACGTGTTAGCATGCATGTGTGAGTGATTACACATAAATGGCCTCTGCCCTCCTTGCACATTCTCTAATCAATGCCCTTGAATTGAATGACAAGAAATTCTAAAAGTGACTACAAAATATTATTTCAATTTTGAGATTATTGCCACTTTAAAAGTCTTTTATTCATGGGGAAACCCTTAACTACTTGTAATTAATGCTGAAATTGGAGTTTTATTTTTAGTGAACTTAGTACAGGGCTACAATGTACACTCTTCTAGCAGTTATCCCTCAAAATCTATAGTGCTCTACAGATAAATAAATCACTCAGCAGAGAGTCACTTATAGGAAAAAAAAAATTTATATATACATACATACATATATATATATATATATATCTCAATTAATTGACTAAAATCCATATTAGTACTACCATGACAAATATCATTCCCAAGTTTACCTGACTCAATTAGTGTCCGTGCATTGATATATATATATATATATATATATGAAGAATAATGATAACAAATTGATTCCAAACCAATAGTATGCTTTAATCAAATTTTACTACACCATGATATCTTTGAGAGTACTTTATCAAAGACTAAAACTATTCATCCCATCTAATGGTCCACCTCAAATGCTGTGCTTGCTATCTCTTGGATTCCAAACCAACAGCTTTAATTTGATGCCAATTTATTCTCTATCACTAAAATAATATAAAACTAACAACAATTTTCTCAGGAGAAGTCAAAATTGTATATGGGTATCTCCAAAATCAAGATTCCACAAATAAATAAACCTACAAAACATAAATCAAACAAGTGGCAACAAAGCTCAAATTCCATTCATCTTTACTTTGACAATTTGGCACACAACACCTGAAGAAACACCACTTTTTCATTCCCTAAAAAACCAATAAAACACACGGAAATTCATACTAATATAAAATTTCTTTTCTTTTCTAAAGCTTTCTTAGTACCCAAACAAAAGCTAAACAAAAAAAAACCCAAATACCCAGATAAAGCATAAAGACTAAAAAAACCCAGATCCAAACTATTCATTTCCTCAACTTTCCTGGCAACCAAACAAAACCCATGAACTATATTTCAAAAAAAAAAAAAAAAAAAAAGAAAGGATGTACTATACCTGAAGAAATAGGTGGTGGAGATGTTGTTGCGACGCCGGCGTTAGGGAGAGAGATCATATCGGTGGGTACGGCGGTGTTTACGGTAGATCGGTAGCTAGGGAGGTGGCTAGAGGTGGCGGCATGAGGGGAGAGAGAAGAAGCCTTATGGGGAGAGAGAGAAGTGGGAGATGAATGAACAAAAGAAAAGAAAGAAAAGAAAGAAAAAAGAGTGTAGGGAAAAGAAAAAAAAAAAAAAAAAAAAAAAAAAAACACTAGGAAATGAAAAATTGGGGAAAAGTTTGTGCGGGAAGACCAAAAAATATAGGGGGAACATATAGCGATGTTTACGAAAACGTCGCTATAGAGTTTTAAATAAATGTCGCTATAGAGTTTTAAATTTTTTGGCAGTGACGGAACGAAGTTATCTTTAATACCTATAGCGACATTTAAAGAAAACGTCGCTATAAGCCAGATACACGTCACTGAAGCTGTGCTTGTGGCAGCGTTTTGAGAAACACCGCTGTTGTTTTGGGTTATAGCGACGTTTTTCAAAAAACGTTGCGAAAAACTCATCCTTTAGCGGCACTAGTCAAAAACGTCACAATATATCACTTATAGCGACAGATTTGAAAACGTCGCTAAAAAAAATGCCGCCTAAACTCAAATTTTTTGTAGTGATAGTTTCATCACTGTATAGAAGCTAACCAACAAAAGTGGAGGTCATTTTTGTTTGTGGCCCAGTGATTTCGTAAATGAAGATCTTGCAAGCACAACCTTGTTTGTGGCCTGCCTTAAGCTATAGTTTGTGTTTCAAGTTTAGGCCTGAAACGACGTAGTTTTGATTGTGCTAACTATTCACTTGGTTATCACTAAAATGACATAGTTTTGAGGCTAATTTGGCAAAGATAAAGCACATCATCATGATGATGTATTACTTAACACCAAAAATTAACTGTGGGGGGTGAATTGCTAACGGAACCAAACTTCAAGGTGTAAAATCAAGTTTCTGAAACCTTGGGGTGTAAAATTCAATCAACCCCAAACTTCAGGAGTGTAATTTGCAATTTACCCTAATATTTTTAAAAGTATATGGATTTTAAATTTGTTATTGTGATTTATTTTGGATTTTGGGATATAGTTTAGGTTATTTTTTAAATTTATTTTGAAATTTTGACACTTGGACTCAATGAAAATTGAGAATTAGACCCAATTGTATAAGTTGTAATTATTTATTAAATAATTATCTTAAAAAAAATTTAATGAAACCTTTTTTTTTCTTTCTATTAGGTCTCACAAAACTGCCCCTATAAGGACAATCCAATGCAAGTTTGACTGGTTTTAAAGGAAAAATTGTACTACAAATTTTACTATATAAAACTTACAAACTGATGTAACAATAAATGTAACTGATGAATTTCAACTACCTTATAAATAAATATTTAAATTGCATATTTGTGATTAATGATACATTTGTTTTTGGGCTCAATGTAGTATCCCCTGGTACTACTCTTTTAAAGTTACCATAGATTGGGTTGAGTTGATTTTTCTCAATCAAAAAGGTTAGATTAGATTGAAAAAATACCCCAAACTCAAACCAGTCCAACTTATGCAAACCCCTAAATTCAAGTAATTTATAGCTTATACTAATATCTATGTTTTTTTTAGGTATCCTGACGACGTTTATGATTGATTTTGGCATCCCTATAGCGAGAATAACTGGACAAATTTAAGTACCTCGAATACTGTTACCACTAACAATTCTTACAAAATACCATCTGTCATCATGAGTACAGCATCCACTCCAATAAATGTTAGCGCACCTTTGGAATTAAGTTGTTATACAGACAATGCAACTTCCGAATACTATATCTACATATACTTTTCTGAAGTTGTAAAGCTCAAAGCTAATCAGTCCAGATCATTGAACATTACTATAAATGGGGAGTGATAGGCCACAAACTGAATTGACCCCTTGTGATAGAAATTAATTAATTAATTAGCCAAGTTATTAATTAATCAATTTATCATGCAAACGCGTGGTAGCACAAACAAATCACCAATAAACTAATTATGCAGCGAAAAATAAATAACACGGTGATTTGTTTACGAATGGGGAAAACCTAACGGCAAAAACCCCACCGGGTGATTTTCAGGTCAACACTCCCGAAATTCCACTATTATCACAACAAGCGGTTACAAGTAAAGGAATCCCAAGTACCTTACCAACCTACAGTTGAACCTTTACCCCAATACCCAATTGGACGTGTTCTGTAGTGACAGTTTCCCCTTTTGATGCACGGCTCCCAAGTACGTGACTAACCAATGTGCGAATCCCAATACGCGACTTCAATCACCAATTAAGAAGGTTGTTGGCTGCAAAGTTCTTCAGTTCACCCACACGATGAAGATCAAGAAGATGCTTGGTCACAAAACCCTATGGTGCAAATACACAGCAACTTTTTCAAGAGAAAGAGACGAACAAGGGCAAGAACTTTGTCTCCTGTCACAATTTGCTTGAACAGAGTTTGCTCAATGCTTGTGCAACTTGTGAACTCTTTGACGGCCCTTAAAACAATCCTTTTATATCTTTAGGGTTAGGAGAAAAGAAAGCCCAAACATATAACCACGGATCCCAAGAAAATCATATCAAGATTCTGAAATTCATAAACCTCGACAGATAGAAGGTGTCGAGTAGCTGTCGAGAAGGTGTCGAGCACACGGGGCTGAAACAGCTTTCTTAAGCTCGATAGATGCAGCTGTCGAGCTTTAGTAATTCTGCACTTCCAGCTTGTTTTCTTAGACAGACTTGAAGGCTTTAACACTTGATCTTGAAACATGGTTTCTTGAAGTATTTAAAACACATCCTAGATCTACCCAAATACAAGTAAAGTGCGTTTTGTTAAAGGATTAGTCAATTACATAAAATCATGACATATGTTCTTAACATATGAAACACATATGTCTTAACAATCTCCCCCTTTGGCAATCCATGACAAAACCACAACAAACAAATGAACATATAAGAGAAGTCATAAATCACTCAACTCATATTCACTTGTTGAATACAATAAAATCTATCCTAACACAAACTCTTGAAAAACTTTGCAAGAAGAGAGTTTATGGCAAGTAGACTTTGACAACCTGTATTTCTAAAACACTTTAAACAAAACTCATCAAGGCATCTTTGTGTGAAACAGAAATAATAGATTGCATACAAATATAAGAAGCATGTGTATAAAGAGAGAAAAGAAACAACACATGAAGGGGTAGGTGAAAGAAACAACATACATCATCAAATAAGAGATAAGAAGCATGTATGTTATAAATATGGTCACAAGACCTAATGTACAAGAACAATGTATCTCAAATAGAAAGAAAAGAAAAAGATACATAATATCCTCACTACATCCCTCAAAAAGAAACAACACTCCCCCTAACAAAAAAAATCATATACTAACTCTCCCCCTAAGAGTGACTACTCTCATATCCAAAACTACTTCCCCTTTTTGTCACGAGTGACAAAGGGTAAGAGTGTCAAGTAGACATCTCATCAATAGAGCTAGCATCTCCATCATTATCATCAGAAGCATCATCGTCAATACCATCATCATCCTAAGAATCAAAAGCCACGGGAGGAGGTGGTGGAGGAGAAGCCTCAGAAGCGAAACCACCCATGGACGCCTGTCGTCGTGCAATACGACCGACACGAACGTTCACCTGATACAACTCCGTAGAAAGTGCATCAAGGCGAGCATCCATGCGCTGCAGCTGCGCCATAATGTCTCCTAGTGACATATCACCCGTAGAAGAGGAGGGAGCGGATGTGAATGGAGCAGATCGAGATAGAGCTGAACGGGAGGGAGAAGCTGCTGAATCCGTCTATCACGACCTAAAATGCGCCTCACTACGTTTTACGGTAGCGGCATCTATGGCACACATAAAGGTGAAATGGTCGGAAGAGGGAAAAGGAACAGAAAAATGGCGTAGAATCCTCGTGATAGCGGAAGGAAAGATGAGCTGGTCACAGGACGCCGAATCGAAATGAACATTTATAATAGAAAGAATGAAATGAGAAGGGAAATCTATAGGAAGATGCTTAAGAAGAGACACCAAAAATTGAGCATGAGGCTCTATGATGGAGTTGTAGTGAGAGAGTGGATAGAGTACAAAGGTCATCACCATGTTCAAGAATCTAGGACCTTTAGCAAAGGCCTTAGATGGTGTATACTGACGCTCACCCCAATCAGAAGGGCGCTCACAAAAAAGCAAAAATAAGCTCATCCTTGGACACAGTCCGCAGACACTCACAACTAGGATAGTCAGGAAACTCTATCCTAGGAACCCGAAGCACATCCGTAACAAATTGCGGTGTGACAGGAATGCTAACACCCCTAACACGAGTAAAAAAATGAGGGACAGACCAGTCAATCCCATGCATGTTGGAGTAGGACTCCTGAATAAGCATGAGAGGACAAGTGACAGGCTCGTCACAAAGAGACTGCCATTCCCGACTGTGAATGACATCGGGAAGGTCGGTATCGGCAAAGTTTGCCAAAATAACTTAGCGTTCCGAATGAACACCCCGTTTAGAAAAGTTCTCCGAGAATGTCTTATGGGCATCATCATCACGAAACCGAAGAGATAGGGGGCAGGATCTGAAGAGGAAGAGGATGCCCTGGAACGAATAGGGTTCCGGGACGGAGTGGATTTACGTTTCGGTGCCATAGACACTACTAACGTAATCAACAGTAGAAGGAGAGAGAAAAATAAACAATCAGAAAAGTCCCAAAACAGTTCACAATATTAAGAATATGTGAAAAGAAGTACGTATGCATGGAGAATGCATGAGCATGTGACATGCAAAAGAAATTACATCATGGGCTCAGCCCAATCCAAACCTATCAGTACACAAACAGTTTGCACACATCTAAATGCATGACAATACTATTAGAATGCTAATGTGATGCAATGCATGAGATTTTAAATTCATTTAATTGAAAACCCATCCCAAAATTTCAACAAAAACTCATCAATTTTGAAAATCCCCAAAATTTTTCAAAAACCCCAAAAACCTAGGTTTCAAAACATGAAATGCATGAAGAATGAGAGATCAGAAGCTTACCAAGTGAAGAAAAAACTTGAAGAAGCTTGAAAAAACCTTGAGGAACTCGATTGGAGTGAGATGAGAGAGTTTGGGAGAGAAAACAGAGATCAATCGAGAGAGAGATCGATAGAAATGAGAAGCGGATCGCACGAGGTGTTTAAATAGAGTTTCAGTAAATCTTGACAGATGAAGGTGTCGAGAGGTATCGAGGTATCTGTAGAGGGAGGTATCGAGGAAATGGCCTTCGACAGCTTCAGGTATCGAGAAGGTGTCGAGGAAGAACCACCAAAAATAAGAACAGAAGCTCGATCGATCCACCAGGTGTCGAGAAGCTATCGAGGGGTCAGAAACTTTCTCGATCGATCCACCAGGTGTCGAGGTGCTAGCGAGATTGAGATAAGAAAAAGCTAAAAAAGATCGACAGATAGCCAGCTATTGAGGAGGTATCGAGGAGGTGTCGAGCCAGCTTTTCAAAACAGTTTTTCGAGGAGAGAAAAACACAGATATGAATGCAATCACGCATGCAACACAACCAATGATCCAATCAACATATTAAGCTCTCAAAATCATCTCTCAACAATAATTTTAAGCATATGGATCCCAAAAACACACGCACACACTAAACAAGTCTAACCGATTTTATATTTCAAAAACAGGTTATGACAGTTTAGTGAGCATACATTAACACATGTAAAACCTTGTATCTATACATGTATCAAGAGTAGCAAAGAATATTGCGTGTTGTGTGTGAAAAATATCGCAAGATTGCATAAGTGTATACATGTTATGACGATTTGAGATATGAGAAAATCACTTTAACTCACACACAATCATAACTACTTGATGGAGACTATCACCTTCGAGATACATCCTATAACTCCTACATCTCCTAAAATACACGCTTGCAATCATATTTAAAGCATATTTGATCTTTTTTCTTTTGATTTTTCTTTGCATATTATCTTTTAAGCATATCATGCATGGGCATATAAGAGAGAGAAAAGAAATACCCAATGATATAGACATTCCAATTTTGCTATGCCTAAGCATACAAATGTCATTGACACTGCACTTTTGCTATGCTGAAGCATACAGGTGTTATTATGATTGGCGGGCAACAATGGTGATATGGTTATTTATGCCTTTATCTTAGGATTTTCTAATCCTTCCTGTCAAAAAGAGTGATACGAGTGTTAAGTGCAAGAGACAACTTAATCTTACTCATCACAAATACGAGCCACAAAGCTCACTTGCTTAGTTGTGCATAGAGATGCTTATCTAAGCTACAAGAGATACAAAGTTTAGAAAACTTTGTTTCAATGGCCATCCAAGGTACACAAGTACCAATGTACACACACACATACCCTATTTTTGTATTTTTCTAATTTTTCAATTTTTTTTTTATATGAAAAACAAAACAAAGAAAAAACTGAAAAATTAACCAAACAAAAACAAGTTAAGCAAAGCATAGAACTAGACTGACTCAAAACAGTAAAGCAAAACACACAAGTAATGCAAACAAACAAAAGAGAGAAAAAGTGATAGAATCACTTGGAGCCCTTTTCCTTCCACACCCTGGAAGAATCTTTCCTTTGATTAAACCCTTGAACCGGCGGTGAGGGGGAAGAATTGAAACCGTTCAAGTTCGAAAGGAATATGAGGGCTTTGAGAAGATCTCCAAGGGGTGCAAGAGAGGATTGAATCTGATTTTGGCTTCCAGATGCTATCATGCCGTTGCTCTGTTGAGTGGCAAGCCACTTATAGCAATTTGGTCGAGTATGACCGGTAGCTCCACAATGATGACAGAAATGCTGCTTCTTCTGTTTAGGCTTATGAGAGTTAGTCTTTTTAGCCCTAGGGTTCTTAGCTTCTTTCTTATCTTGCTTAGGGGGTGCTCCTAAGATAGATTTATTCTTGTCTAAGTTCTCACTAGCTAACACAGTTTCAACAACATTGTTCTTAATTTCAACATTATTAGCAGGAGGAACAAAAACAGTAGAACTAGTAGAAGCAATATTAGAGGAAAAAAGACCATACCCTAAACCTGTTCGATCGGAAGCAGATTTCTGAAGATTTAGCATCTCATCAAGCTTTGCACTTGAAGTCCTCTCCAGTTGAGCTCTGACTTAGAACAACTCTACTTCAAGCTTCTTGGTCTTCTCAGCCAAGAAATTATTCTCGAATCTCAGTGCTCCAATAGTTTGATTAGCTTCATCAAATTTTGTGGAAAGCTTTTCACGATCAAGTTCCACATCACTGAGCTTCTTGGTGGCCATCCTATAGAGTTTCTCATGTTTCTCAAAAAGCTAGTATAGTTTCTCATAGGCTGTATGGATATTATCTTGATCATCCATCTTCTCAAACTTAGAATCCACCAATTCTTCTTCTTCATCCACATTTTCAACAATCCCCTCAGTAGGATTGACAGTGGAGGTGAAGGCTCGCTCAAAGTAGCAGCAAGTGCCTTGCTATTCCCAATGCTCTTGAGATATGTAGGACACTCATGTTTCATATGACCGAAGCCTTGACACCCAAAGTACTTAGGTCCTGCAGGGACAGTGTACTGACCACCTTCCTTAGCATCCTTCTTCCCTTTGTCTTGCCTTTAAACTAAGAAGAACTGGATTGCCTGCGGTCCTTGTCGAAGCCCTTTCCATTTGCGTTCTTCATAAACTTTTTGAACTGCCTGGTGATGTAGGACTTCATCTTGGAACCTTCATCATCTGAAGACTCATCTGTCCCATTGTTCTTGGCCTTCAGTGCCATGCTCTTACTCTTGCCTGACTTACCAATCCTTGTTAACCCTAATTCGTAAGTCTGTAGATTACCAAAGGAATCTTGTCAATATCCTTTGATTCCTCAATAGCCGTAATCTTGGCATGGAATCTCTCAGGCAGAG
Source organism: Notholithocarpus densiflorus (assembly GCA_030021035.2). Lineage (NCBI taxonomy): Eukaryota > Viridiplantae > Streptophyta > Magnoliopsida > Fagales > Fagaceae > Notholithocarpus > Notholithocarpus densiflorus. The sequence goes on from JARYZH020000583.1 coordinate 31,637, forward strand.
ATCTGAGCACTTTCCTCACAATCTTGGGTTCAGGAATGGTCTCCCCAAGATTGAAGGCTGAGTTCACTATGTCCTTTAGCTTGGCATAGAACTCATCGAACGACTCATCATCCTCCATCTTAATCTCTTCAAAGCTTGTAGTGAGCCTCTATAGCTTTGAATCCTTGACAGCCTTTGTACCCTCATAGGTTGTCTGGAGGATGGTCCAAGCCTCCTTGGCAGTTTCAGTAAAGGCACTACAAAAAAAGAGGGCTATAGTCGCATTTGAAAAACGCAGCTATAGACCCTAAAAGACGCAGCTATAGGCTATAGCTGCGTTTCCAAACACAGCCTATACTGTGTGACTATAGCCCCCTGCAAGACCTAGAGCTGCGTTTTTAAAAATGCAGCCCAAACAGGGGTCTGTAGCTGTGTTTTATACACCCTATAGCCGCGTTTTTACACACCCACAGATGCGGGACCTATAGCTGCGTTTTGTAGGTTCAACTTAGAACTGCGTTTTAAACGCAGCCCAAATCGGGCCTATAGCCGCGTTTTAAACGAAATGCAGCTATAGGTCCTGCATCTGTTGGTGTGTAAAAACACGGCTATAGGGTGTCTAAAACGCAGCTACAGACCACTGTTTGGGCTGCGTTTTTAAAAACGCAACTCTAGGTCCTTATTTTTTCCCCATTTTTTTCTTCCTATACACAATCCTGCTCAAAACAAGACCTGTAATAATATTCCTGCCTACACTCAACAAAACAAATTGCAACCTATTGGAACCAACAAAACAAATTGCCTACACTGAACAAGTTCATTGCCAAAATATTAATTACATAAACAAATAATTACATGAAGCAAAACAAGTTCCCAACAACAGATTTTTACATCACAAAATGCATATCTCTCAAGGATTTTTTACATCACAAAAATTGTCAGCAAGCAACATGGTACTTCATCAACCAGTTTCCAGCAAGCATCATGGTACTCCCAATTACAACACTGGAAATAAACTAACATTTTTAACTAAAACAATCAGACTCTAAACAAATAATCAAGTATTTTGCTCAATCAATCTATTAACAAGTTAGGTAAAATGTATTAACAAGTTGTTCCCCTATAATAAACATCAAAATTTTACTTTAGCTTAAATTTAGTGTTAGAAATCTACAAATTGATCGTATCTTTACTAAATTGTTTATATATTGGTTTTTATAGGTTAAAAAAAAAAACATTTAGCGGATATCATCATTGTTATACAATCACCATTGATATTTTGTAGCTTTAGATTTTGTATCTTAGCATCAAAGTTTGAAATTGTTTTTTTTTTTTTTTCTAGCTAACTCCGATCTCTTGCTTATGAGAATCCATTTCAATTAAATCTACCTTCACACCAATTGGTGTGTTAAATTATCATTTTTTTTAGCATAGTCAATGTTAGCGCACCAACTAATTAACGAAATTATATTAAAGATTTGGATTGATAAAAGATTCATAAATATTATCCATACTAAAATACATTTTTTTCAATTAATATAGAACTCATGAATAAGAGGAAAAAATAGAAAACTTATGGTATTCCAAACCAATAAAGCAATAAAAATAATTTTTTTTCATAACACTTTAAGGTTATTTCATATTTTGTATTAAATAGTTTGTTTTAATTAGCTATAAATGTCAAGTACATTAAACACTTTAAGATTATTTCATATTTCCCATTAATTTCCTCATTGTGTATAGCTATAAATGTCAAGCAAGCTATATCCTAATACACAATGAGAATGTCATTAAAAACTGTTGAGATATTCTACTTGCAAATAGAATATATGGGTGTCCATGTAAGTAATGTAGAAAATACTTACCTAGGTGTCCATGTAAGCAATTCTTGTTGCAGCATCTGTTCCCCATACAGATTTCTCCTCTAGTATAGGCACTGCATACTACCCAATGAGGCCCTGGAAAATTGGTATGAAGCATTTTCACTTGGTTTCTAATATGAAACAAAAGATTTGAAGCCATACACCAAAAAAAATCCTTAGAAGCAGGAAAGAAACATCCACACACATACATATATAAAACCAACTGTTTCACACAATCATCTCCCTGGCTCAAGTCATTTATGAGCATGAACATTTCTATGGCATTTTATTTGTATACATACTTGATAGATAATATTATAAAAATGTCAGCCTAATTTTCTCCATGAAACACACAACAAACTCAATATATACATCTCTTCAATTGGCAAACTTATCTCAAGGAAGCAATAGTTTCGTTAGACATAAATATTAATGATCAGTTTTTAAAAATTATATTTTTAAGGAGGAATGAGAAAGAATAAGGAAAAGGGAGGACTATTGTAAGAGGACAATAACCAGAAGCACAGAATTAAGTCAAAAATAAACTATGCCACAAATCATATTATAGAAGAGCATGTCCAAAATTTTCATTTAGATGATAATTACTTGCATGAAACCACATAACCGGATTATAATGTGATTTAGGCCTGAGTCCTGAAGAAACTTCTCAATGCAGTACTTTATCTCCATTAGTGGAACTTTAGGATGCTTGTCACAATTGTGGATGGAAAAGAAAACATACTTCTGGCATCTTGTCACAAGTGTGTGTGATGAGTAAAAAATAGGGGAACATAGTCTTTTTGCTTGTATCCATTTAAAAGCATGGCATCTTAAAACAAGACTGAGAGTGAGACATAGTTCACTAGCTGCACTTTTAAAGGTTTAAATCTTTCCAAACTCTATACAGTATCATAGATTCCACTCTCTTCAAATTCATATATACACATACATTTACATAATCCATATTCACAACATTCTAGTAAGGTCCATATTCAAATTCATATATACACATACATTCCACTCTCTATAAATATAGCAACAAATGTTATAATTTCTTAGATGGGAAGCTACCTTCCAATAAGGTCCCTTCATATTCAAGCTCACTAATCATCAAATTTCAATTCTTTCAAGTTTCAACAATAAAATGGAAAGAAAGCTACCTTATCTTCAGCAAGCAGTGGAATATGAAGAAGAATCGCAGGTGACTCAGTGTCTTCCTACCTGAAACCCCCATTAAGAAGCAAAAATAAAGAAGTACGGTAAGATGTAGATGATTGGACGACATGTACACAATGTAGTACAATCATGTACACAAGTAAGATGTAGAAGAAAGCTAAATATTATATTACACAGCTTATATGAGTATTTTTTATTTTAGTTTGTAAAAAAAATCTGCAACCACATAACTGAAGTCACCGCTGACTACATCATGTACACAGGTAAGATGTAGAAGAAAGCTAAATATTATATTACACAGCTTATATGAGTATTTTTTATTTTAGTAAACAATATGAAATGTGGACTATTTGTCTTGGACTACATCATTACTATATATAAATTGTCAATTTCCAAATTACACAAATAGGCCTTTCAACATCATCGAAAAATTACTTAATTACACAAATAGACTTTGGACACCATTCATGTAGTTGACTGTAAATAAAAGAGGAAAAAAAGAGAGCCTCTACAATAAAAGAACAAAAGGAAGAAAAACAAATACAAAAAAAGATAGCAACCCCTTTGATACGAGAGTAGTCGGTTCTTAAAGTTGGAAACTTTATAATAAAGTGAAAGTAATACAAAGACTAAGACTAAGCAAGCCTATCACTATGATTAAATTGTCAAACTATGATTATTTATTTATTTATTTTTATGAATAGGAAGAAGTTAACTCAAACTTATACAAGCATCTGATTGATAGGCTATCACTTTTAATGAACATGGATGATATAGAAACTTTGGATTATAAAGTAGACACCCATGGTTTTCCCCAGCTTGTTGTCACTTTGTATCAGAATCTTACACAGAATCATTCCATGATTGGGAAGGGACAAAGATTGTGGATACCCTAATTGCAGAGTACTATTATTAAGATTTAAGTGTCTTACAAAGCACAAGAAAATAAAATTCTATCAAACTTAAATTATGGATAGTCAAATTTTAATTAAACTGATAATTGATTGACAGAAACCTAACAAACGGTGGGTGACAATTCTTTTTCAATGCAAAACCAACAACTATTTATTCAATTTATCCTATCAAAAAAAAAAAAAAACTATTATTCAATTTATGGATCAGAAGGGAAAAAAGAAGTAATTGACAATTTATCTCAATTGCAGCTTGCCTCCTTGGGTCTGAAATTGTGGTTTCAAACTCTAAAGAGACAAAATATAAAGCTCATTTTTCACTTTTTGGGTTCTCAAACAGTCATATACAAGTTATAAAAAAATTTAACAACAACAGTCATCCAAATCAAGGGTTCTCCTTGAAACCAAATCACAAACACATTACACAAGCACTCAAAATACGGCGTATCGTTCAACAACAACAGAGATAGATTGTCAAGTCCAAATCCTACCCACCAATAAAAGAAGAAGCTAAAAAATGGGTCTTTTCCAATGTTACCCAAACATGCGTAAATATACAAAAATAAAAAGTGGGTTTTTGGGGAGAAACCTTGACGAGGAGCCGTACGCTTGCTCTTCTTGACCTTGTCTCCTGCGACTAAATCAATCCCCTAATGAAACACACAAAACATTAACACTGATTCAGACTTACAAACACAAACATAATAAACAGATAAAGAGAGAGATACCAATGGAGCTGTGTTGATGAGGTGGATACGCCGACTGCTGTGAGGAACAAACCTCGTGAGATTGAGACTTGGAGAGAGTGTCTTACTGTGAGGAACGATTCCTACAAATAGAGAGAGGTTCGATGAGAGAGAAAGAGAGAGAGGATCTATGAGAGAGAGAAAGAGAGAGAGAGAGAGCTTACCGATTGATGAGGGAGGCTAAGAGGCATAAGGTTTGTGGGTATTGGGTTAAGAGCACGGCGGCGAGAGGTTGAGAGCACGGTGGCGAGATTAGGGATCGGGAGCTAGGTTGAGAGTGAGCTGAGAGTGTTTTTCAATTTGGATTTTTTTGAACTGTGTTGAAATTTAGGGTTTTTTTCAATTTATAGAAAACCTAGAGCTGCGTTTAATTAAACGCAGTCTGGGATATATGAAAAAAATAAATAAATAAATTCCCCGGATGGGTCTAAAGCTGTGTTTTTAAAAACGCAGTTTCAGTCCTTCAATCCTAAACGCAACCTCAACATGTTTTAAACGTAGCTTCAGAGCTAATCTATAGTTGCGTTTAGTAAACGCAACTATACGTGCAGTGCTGGAATTGCGTTTTTGTAAAACGCAGGTCAAACAGGAGCCTGAAGCTGCGTTTTGGAAAAACGCAGCTCCAAAGCGCGTTTTTTGTAGTGAGGATATCTTCTTAAACTCCTCATTGGTGACTGCACTGAATAGAGCATTCAATGCCCTGTTGTTGAAGTTTGCCGCCTTGATCTTAGCATCATCCCAATCGGTCGGCGCTTCTGTAGGCTTAGTCCAACCTATCTCCATAGCTTGCCAAACCTTCTCATCTAAAGACTGCAAGAAAGCTCTCATGCGTACTTTCCAGTATGCATAGTTAGTGCCATCAAATAAAGGAGGTATAATTAATGACTGTCCTCTATCCATGACAAACAAGGGTCAATGGATCAAACACAGCAAAGATTAAAACCTAATCAGAGTGTGCCTGCTCTAATACCACTTGATAGGCCACAAACTGAATTGACCCCTTGTGATAGAAATTAATTAATTAATTAGCCAAGTTATTAATTAATCAATTTATCATGCAAACGCGTGGTAGCACAAACAAATCACCAATAAACTAATTATGCAGCAAAAAATAAATAACACGGTGATTTGTTTACGAATGGGAAAAACCTAACGGCAAAAACCCCACCGGGTGATTTTCAGTCACCACTCCCGAAACTCTACTATTATCACAACAAGCAGTTACAAGTGAAGGAATCCCAAGTACCTTACTAACCTACAGTTGAAACCTTACCCCAATACCTAATTGGACTTGTTCTGTAGTGACAGTTTCCCCTTTTGATGCACGGCTCCCGAGTACGTGACTAACCAATGCGCGAATCCCAATATGCGACTTCAATCACCAATTAAGAAGGTTGTTGGCTGCAAAATTCTTCAGTTCATCCACACGATGAAGATCAAGAAGATGCTTGGTCACAAAACCCTATGGTGCAAATACACAGCAACTTCTTCAAGAGAAAGAGACGATCAAGGGCAAGAACTTTGTCTCCGGTCACAATTTACTTGAACAGAGTTTGCTCAATGCTTGTGCAACTTGTGAACTCTTTGACGGCCCTTAAAATAATCATTTTATATGTTTAGGGTTAGGAGAAAAGAAAGCCCAAACATATAACCACGGATCCCAAGAAAATCATATCAAGATTCTGAAATTCATAAACCTCGACAGATTGAAGGTGTCGAGTAGCTGTCGAGCACACGGGGCTGAAACAGCTTTCTTAAGCTCGATAGATGCAGCTGTCGAGCCAGCTGTCGAGATTTAGTAATTCTGCACTTCCAGCTTGTTTTCTTAGACAGACTTGAAGGCTTTAACACTTGATCTTGAAACATGATTTCTTGAAGTATTTAAAACACATCCTAGATCTACCCAAATACAAGTAAAGTGCGTTTTGTCAAAGGATTAGCCAATTACATAAAATCATGACATATGTTCTTAACATGTGAAACACATATGTCCTAACAGGGAGCACGCGTATGGACCTTTTACTCCAAAATACTTGCATACATTCACAGTGTACACCCCATCCATCTTGGAGATAGCCCAAAAATATGATATTTTAATCTCCAAAATAGAAAATTCAACACTGCCACCCATCATCAATGCCCTTGAGATATATTCGGTGATAGATCTCTCGCAATCAGGGACAAACAAACAAGATGGTAAGTTTTCTTCCACACATGTCAATCTAGTGCCTTATTTTTTTTTTTTTTTGGGAAATTACATTTTATCACCCTGAACTATACTTTAAATTACACTTTGCACCCTAAACTTTTCGAATGCACGTTTTGCACCTTAAACTATGACTATTGTTACACTTTGCATCCCGATGTTAAGTTTTCCATTAACTTGGATGGAAATATAAAATTTAGGGTGCAAAGTGTAATCAAGAGTATAGTTTAGGATGGTAAAGTATAATTTATTCTTTGTTTTTAATGGATTGAGAAGAGGGGCAATTGAGTCATTTTACATGATGTCATACTTTTTCATCCAAATTAACGGCAAACTTAACGTCGAAATGCAAAGTGTAACAAGGGTTATAGTTTAGGATGCAAAATGTGTATTCAAAAAGTTTATGGTGCAAAGTGTAATTCGGGATATAGTTTAAGATAGTAAAGTGCAAATCCCCCTTATTTATTTATTTATTTTACTGTTTTTTAGAACTTATTTGGATGCATATGAAAATTTTATAGTTGATGCTGTCACAAATATCAAGTCAACTTATGCTCTACAGAGAAATTGGCAGGTTTAAATTGTAGCTATGATAGTATTAAACCCTCTAGAGTAACATCCTTGTAAGTTTATTCCTTTATATAAGCTTTTTGACTTGGAAACTTATTTTTGTAGCATCATTTAATTTAGTTGTAAATTCAATCAGGAACTTGTCTTCTAGTGGATTGACGGGTGTGATATCTACTAATATCTCAAATCTCGTAATGTTACAATACTTGTAAGTATATTCAATTCACATAATCAAAAAAATAAAATCTTGATAGAGATTACCAAATTTGGTTACAATTTTTGTGACAACCAATGTCAAATGTAAGTAATTTGTGAATTTCAGGGATCTATCAAACAATAGTCTTACTGGATCAGTGCCTGATTTTCTTTCTCAATTGCAATACTTGAGGGTCCTGTAAGTTGAATTTTATGACACTTTAAATTTCTTGGTTAGAAAAGGCAAAATCATTTTCACTCTACCTATGCAGAAACTTGGAAAAAAAATAAGCTCACTGGTACTGTTCCAACTGGCGTCATTGAAAAATCAAAGAATAATTCACTATTATTAAGGTATGATTTCTGTCAAAGATAATGAACAAAAGTTATCATCATAATTTTCCTTTCCATGAACTCTTCTAGAGAACATATTAAAACAATATATATATAAAGTTATAATTCAATGACGTACAATTCGTTGCTATCCTTTTTACTGCTCTAGTGTGGACGCAAATTTAAATGTTTGTGGATCGGGATCATGCAAAAACAAGAACAATATTGTTGTTCCAATAGTGGCATCAGTTGGTGGATTGCTCATCCTCTCATTGATTGTTGCGGCTGTGTTGTGGGGGCTTAGGAGAAAACAAAAAGATGAGAATAAAGGTTAAAAATTTAAATACAAGACGCATATTCAATGTAAACAACAAATACATTCTCCTCAATTATGTGCTTATAATGCTCATGATGTTTGTAATTGTGATAGCAGCTGAATCCAACATCCAGACCATGACGATAGAGTCATTAGAGTCAATACAACAGCAATTTACATTCGCTGATCTCATAAGAATTACAAACAACTTCGAGAGGATTCTTGGTAAAGGTGGATTTGGAAATGTTTACCATGGCTATATTAATGATACTCAAGTAGCAGTGACGGTTCTTTCTCTGTCATCAGCTCAAGGGTATCAACAATTTCAAGCAGAGGCAAGCATACATGTCTCATATTTATTGAGATTTCACACAAACACATACATAGAATATAATATTAAATTAATGAAGGTGATACTTCTTGAATCACAGGTGAAACTTCTTATGCGAGTTCATCATAGAAACTTGACTACCCTTGTTGGGTATTGCTATGAAGGAACAAACATGGGGCTTGTTTATGAGTACATGGCTAACGGAGACTTAGATGCACATCTTTCAGGTTGGTCACATAATAAAAGTATCTAGTGAAGATTCCACATTTTTAGCTTACTTATATACAAAACTAAAAACTTTTGGCTGACAAATGGCGGAGCTAGAAAAATTATTTTTGGGAAGGTGGGGTGGGGGGCGTGATTGACCTTCATCTTATGGACATATATTGTTAGCATGTATATTCATTATGAATAGAATTAAATTACTCTACATCTAATCTAAAAAGAATAAATCACAAAATCATAGAGAAGTGATCAAAAAATTTGAAAACTAATTCGCATAATTTGGAGATGCGTGATTATATTTTCAACAGAAACACTTTATAGTTAATCTATAACCTATATATATATATCATCGCTTCACTCACTCACACACACTCACACACACACACACATATATATATATATAATTTATTTGGATATTTTTTTATAAATAACTGTGTCTGTGGTTGTGTTTAGTGTTATATATTTAATTCACAGCCAATCCCAAACTCAGGTAAAGGAGAAAAGTTGCAGTACTTGACAGGTAGTGTAAAATTTAGTCACTCTTATTATATGAATCCAATATAGATAAATTTTAGGGGCGTCCCCTACTAGCAATGCACTGCATTGGACCCCGGATGCAGTGAAAATTGAGCAGGGGTTAGCCAGGATGCTTGCCATAAGCAATCCACTACATCGGCACTCGGGTATAGTGAAAAAAAAGGGTAAGATTTCCCACACTCTGATGGACGCAAGTAAAGAAGTTAGTCCAAGATAATAACGTTTGTATATATAGGTACTTGGAATATAGGATCTTTAACTAATAAACTAATGGAAATAGTAGATACAATGATTAGGAGAAGAATAAACATAATGTGTCTTTAGGAAACTTAGTGGGTAGGTGAGCAATCGAGAGAAATTGAACATACAGGATATAAATTATGGTATACAGGAAAAGATAAAAATAGAAATGGGATAGGGATAATCATAGATAAGAGCCTTGAAAATGAAGTTGTTGAAGTTAAGAGGATGGGGGATAGAATTTTGTTATAGTGGAACAATTTTAACCAAATAGATTTCAACCTTACTTGAAGAGTGGATAGTAGATGTTGTAAAGATTGTAAGGTAATATTAAGAGAGAGAGGGAGAGAGAGAGTAACCACTCAACATAGGGTAGTGGTACTAGATATTTATATTAGAAAATGGAGAAGAAGAGTATTAGACAAAGAAAAACAACGATTAAGTGGTGGGGTTTAAAGGGAGTGAAACAATATGTATCTAAAGATAAAATGATCATCGAAGGCAAGTGGAATTTAGATGAAGATGTTGATAAGATGTGGAATAAAATGGCTAATTGTATTAAAAGAGTGGCTATAGATGTACTTGGAGAATCTAAGGGATGTGGGTGACTGACTAAGGAAACTTGGTGGTGGAATACAGAGGCCTAAGCAACAATTAAATCAAAGAGAGAGAGCGATAGAAGACTACTTAAATGTAGAGACAATGCTACGTATGAAAGTTATAAAGCAACAAAGAGGGAGGCAGGAAAGGTTGTCCAAGAGGCTAAATGTAAGGCTTATGATAACTTATACAACAAATTGGGTACAAAGGAGGGATATAATCATATTTATAATTTTTCTAAAACAAGAGAGATGAAAAAAAGAGACTTGAATGGTGTCCGGAGCATTAAAGATGAAGGTCAAAGAGTATCTGTAAAAGAATAAGAAATTAAACAGAGATGGAAAATTTATTTTGATAAACATTTTAATGGAAATGGTATAAACAATTGGAGCAATTCGTGTAGCCCGACAGAGGATAGAAGCCATAGATTTTTTTCGAAGAATCATGATCACTAAGGTAAATATTGCATTAAAAATTATGAAAATGTGAAAAGTGATGGGACCGGATGGAATACCATTGAGGTTTGGAAGTGCTTGGGTGATATGGGTGTATGCTATTGACAAATCTTTTCAATAAGATTTTAAGTGTTAACAAAATGCCTAGTGAATTGAGGAGAAGTGCTTAATACCTATTTACGATAACAAGAAGGAATGGTAGAAATTACTGTGGAATTAAACTTATGAATCATACAATGAAACTTTAGGAAAGAGTGCTTGGATATAAGTTAAGACATGAAACAAAATATCTATTTGGTTTTATGACGATCTACCATGGAATCTATTTACTTAGACATCTAATGAAAAAAATAATATAGAGAGTCTTGAAAAGATCTTCATATGGTTTTCATTGATTTTAAAAGCATAAGATACGGTCCTTAGAGAGGCTTTGTGCTAGTTTTTGAGAAAAAAAATGATGGGGGTGCGGAAGTGACAAGATACAGAACACGTCTATTTCTAGAAAATAAGAAACAAAACACGTTTGCTTCTAAAAAAAATCTCAAATCCACAAGGGTCCTTAAATTCAAAAGGAGAAAAAGTTTTATCCACCAGAAAATAGAGAGACAAAAGTATACATTTTATTGAATGAATATTTTTTTTAAAAATGTTTACAGAGTTGGAAGTCTCTTTAAAGGTTCTGTAAAACTTGACAGATAAGAAAATATATCCCAAAATAAATCCTAGTTAATACATAATCATAATAGGAACCAAATTTGACCCAAAAAATATTAAAAGCACCTTAAAATAAGGAAATAAATACCCCAAATCAAAAATAACAAAAATTAAATTGTAGATTCTATCCTACATTAAAATGTGTTCCTCTACTAAAATACATTAACTTGATTAGAATATGTAAGACAAAGTTATAACTAGTGTGAGAACAAGTGAAGAAATCACAATCAAATTTTCTATCACTATAGATGTGCATCAAGGATCAGCATTAGGCTCATATCTCTTTGCACTAGAGATGGATGAGCTTACTAAATCGATTCAAGAGGAAACCCCTTGGTGTATGTTTTTGAAGATGTTCTAGTTTTAGTGGATGACACTAAAAGTGGAAGCTAATGCCATGTTAGAGATTTGGTGGGACGCTTTATAATCTAAAGGTTTTCGTTTAAGTAAAACTAAAATAGAGTACATGGAATGTAAGGTTAGTAAAATTAGAAATAGAGACAAATGGGGGGTAAGACTTGGCAACCAAGAGATACTAAAGAGAGAGGACTTTCGATTTTTGGGATCAATAATCCATAAAGATGGAGAGATTAAAAATGGTGTGAATCATAAGATAAGAGTATGGTGGATGAAGTGGAGAAGTGCATTAGCAATATTATGAGATCTTAGAATACCTATCAAGTTAAAGGAAAAAAAAAAATTTAACACTACTATATGGCTAGCTATACTCTATGGTACTGAATTTTGGGTTGTTAAGAAGAAATATATTCATAAAATGAGTGTAGTGAAAATGAGAATGTTAAGATGCATAAGTGGGAATACACAGAAAGATAGGATTCGAAATGAGGAAAACAATTTAAATATAAAGCTATTAATGGAAAGATGAGGGAGAGTCGCTAGAGATGACTTTGTCATATTCAGAAGAGAGCGAGTAATGAACCAGTAAGAAATAGTGAATATATCGAAGTTGAGGGAGCAAAAAATTTAGTGGAAGTAACCAAAAAAAAAAAAGACATGTCAATTAGGAAAGTAACAGAGAGCATGACTCCAGATAAGATAGAATGGAGAAAAATAATTCATGTGGACCATATTTTCAGACTAAGGTTTATATGTTGTTGTTATCATATTGTCTATAGATATTATTTTAACATATACAAAAATTCAGAAAATTTAAAAATTTCAACATGCTTGGTGGGCCGCCCCTCTTGGCCTCTATATGGGTCCACCACTAGCTCATTATATTTAACCTCATAAGCTCTTGAGATCTCATATTTTTACATTTCATTATTCCAATATATAGTTATTGAATTCAAATTTCATTCTATATTTAAAGCGTCCACTAGAATCTAGGCACATGATATAATACATAATTCCATATACAAACACAATCATAAGAAATATCTACTATTTAATATAATAATTATCAAATTTCATATTTAAACCAAAAAAAAAAAAGATTAAAAATTTTAAAATTTAATGTAATATAATTTTTTATTTTACTTATAAAAAAAATTATATTACTTTAAAAATTTCCCTTGCATTTCATAAGTTACAAATTAGTAATATACACACACACACACACACACACACACATATATATATATATATATATTATTCAGGAATTGATAGTATGTTCTTGAATTCTAAAATGTGTAGAGGTGGCCTATATACACACAGCGGGGATGGACCTAAGATTTCAAGCTAAAGAGAGCTGAAGTATAAGAAAAAAATAAAGATTACTCCAAATAAGCATCTATATAGTATTAACAAATTATAAACACACAATGATAGGCCAAGAAACGAATTGACCCCTTGTGATGAATTAATTGATTAATTAGCCAAGTTTATTAATTAATCAAATTAACATGCAAACACGTGGTAGCATAAACAAATCACCAATTAAACTAAGTATGCAGCGGAAAATAAATTGACACGGTGATTTGTTTACGAATGGGGAAAACCAACACGGCAAAAACCCCACCGGGTGATTTTTAGGTCACCACTCCCGAGAATCCACTATTATCACAACAAGCGGTTACAAGTAAAGGAATCCCAGTACCTTATACCAACCTACAGTTGCACCCTTACCCCAATACCCAATTGGACTTGTTTTGTAGTGACAATCTCTCCTTGTAATGCACGGCTCCCAGTACGTGACTAAACAATTGCGCGGATCCCAATATGTGACTTCAATCACCAACTAGAGAAGGTTGATGGCTGCAAAGTTCTTCAGTTCATCCACGATGAAGATCGAGAAGATGCTTGGTCACAAAACCTTACGGTGTACAAACACAGCAACTTCTACACAAGAACAATGAATTAGGGCAAATTCTGTCTCCGGTCACAATTTGCTTGAACAAACTTTTGCTCAACACTTGTGCAGCTTGTGTCACCTTTGATGGCCCTTAAAATAATCATTTTATATGTCTAGGGTTATGAGAAAAGAAGAGCCAAACACATAATCACGGATTAGAGTTAAAACAGAACTGAAATTCTATTTTTCATAAACCTCGATAGATAGCCATCTATCGAGCAGCTGTTGAGCCACGGGGTTGGAACAGCTCTTCAAGCTCGATAGATACTAGCTATCGAGCTTTAATGAACTTGCACTTTTCAGCTTGAATCTTGGACAGACTTGCATGGCTTCAACACTTTATCTTGAAACACAGTTTCTTGAAGTATTAAACACATCCTAGATCTACCTAAATACAAGTAAAGTGTGTTTTGTCAAAGGATTAGCCAATTACATAAAATAGTGACATATGTTCCTAACAAGTGAATCACATATGTCCTACAATTTCCCTCTTTGGTAATCTGTGACAAAACCACAACAAACAAATGAACATATGAGAGAAGTCATAAATCACTCAACTCATATTCACTTGTTGAATACAATAAAATCTATCCCAATACAAACTCTTGAAAAACTTTGCAAGAAGAGAGTTTATGGCAAGTAGACTTTGACAACTTGTATTTCTGAAACACTTTAAACAAAACTCATCAAGGTATCTTTGTGTGAAACAGAAATAATAGATTGCATACAAGTAATAAGAAGCATGTGCATAAAGAGAGAAAAGAAATAACACATGTAAAGGTAGGTGAAAGAAACATACATCAACATATAAAGAAGATAAGTACAATGTATGTCAATAATGGTCACAAGACCCATGTACAAGAATAAATGTATTTAAAGTAGAGAAAAGAAAAAGATACATGTAATCCTCACTACATCCCTCAGATATCAACACTCCCCCTAACAAAAATGTCCTATACTAACTCTCCCCCTAAGAATGACTACTCTCATATCCAAAACTACTCCCCCTTTTTGTCACGAGTGACAAAGGGTAAGAATGTCAAGTAGACATCTCATCAGTAGAGCTAGCATCTCCATCATCATCATCATCGGAAGCATCATCGTCATCACCATCATCATCGTCCTCAGCCTCAGAATCAGAAGCCACTAGAGGAGGTGGAGGAGAAGCCTCAGGAGCGAAGCCACCCATGATCGCCTGTCGCCGTGCAATACGGCTGACACGAACGTTCACCTGATACAGCTCTGTAGAGAGTGTATCAAGGCGAGCATCCATGCGCTGAAGCTGCGCCATGATGTCTCCAAGTGACACATCACTCGTAGAAGAGGAGGGAGCGGATGTGGATGGAGCAGATCGAGATGGAGCCGAACGGGAGG
Organism: Notholithocarpus densiflorus; assembly: GCA_030021035.2. Lineage (NCBI taxonomy): Eukaryota > Viridiplantae > Streptophyta > Magnoliopsida > Fagales > Fagaceae > Notholithocarpus > Notholithocarpus densiflorus. The sequence goes on from JARYZH020000583.1 coordinate 46,721, forward strand.
GAGGAGCTCCTGACCCAGACTGCCTCAACCTAAACTGCGCCTCACTACGTTTAATGGTAGCGTAGTCTATGGCACACATATAAGAAAAGTGGTCGGACGCTGGAAAGGGAACATAAAAATGGCGTAAGATCCTCGTGATAGCCAAAGGAAAGATGAGCTTATAACGGGACGCTGAATCCCTATAGACATCTAGGATAGACAGAATAAAGTGAGAAGGAAAATCTATGGTAAGATGCTCAAGAAGGGACAACAAAAATCAAGCTCGAGGCTCTGTGATAGAGTTATAGTGAGAAAGAGGGTGAAGAACAAAAGTTATAACCATATTCAAAAACTGAGGACCTTTTGCAAAGTTCAAACAGTAAGTGAACTGATGCTCACCCCAATCAGAAGGGCACTCACAGAAAGCAGATTTGAGCTCATCTTTGGACACAGTCCTCAGACGCTCACAACCAGGGTAGTTAGGAAACTCTACCTTAGGGACACGGAGCACATCGAAGACCAACTCCAGTGTGACAACAATGCGCGTACCTCAAACACGAGTGTGAAAGAGAGGTACTGGAAAATCAAATCCATGCATGTTGGAGTAAAACTCCTGGATCAGCACAGATGGACATGTGACCGGGACATCACACAGTGGCTCCCAAACCCGACTGTGAATGACATCGAGTATGTCAGTGTCGACGAAATCTGCCAAAATGACTCAGTGTTTAGAATGAATGTCTCGTCAAGAAAAGTTCTCCGAGAAGGCCTTACGGGCATCCTCATCACGAAACCTAAAATGTGATGGAGTAGGATCAGAGGAAGTGGATGCCTCGGAGCGAAGAGGGTTCTGGGATAGAGCAGATTTTCGTTTAAGTGCCATAGACACAACTAACGTAAATGAAAAGAGAGGGAGAGAGAGAGACAATCAGAAAAGTCCCAACACATTTCAAATATATTAAAAAGAGAGTACGTATGCATGGGAAATGTATGAACATGTGACATGCAATATAAAAAGCATCATGGGCTCAGCCCAATCCAATCTTACCAGCACACAATCAATTTGCACACATCTAAATGTATGATAATACTGTTATAATGCTTATGTGATGCAATGTATGAGATTTTAAACTCATTTAAGCAAAAACCCATCCCAAAATTTCAACAAAAACTCATCAATTTTGAAAAACCTCAAAAGTTTTTAAAAACCCCAAAACCTAGGTTTCAAAAATGAAATGCATGTAAATGAGAGAAAAGAAACTTACCAAGTGAAGAGAAAAACTTTAAAAAGCTTGAAAAACACTTGGGAATGAGGTTTGGAGTGAGAGAGAGAGTTTTGGGAGGTGAAAAGACAAGTCGGTCGAGAGAGAGATCGAGAAAAATGAGAGGTAAATCGCGATTCGCGCTTAAATAGGAGCCCAGTAAATCTCGACAGATAGAGGTATCGAGAGGTGTCGAGAAAAAAAGGCGTCAACAGATGTAGCAGTCGAGGATCTGTCGAGGGACAATTCAACAAAAAGCTAAAAGGAAGCTCAATCGATCCACCAGCTGTTGAGAAGCTATCGAGGATCCAGAAGAAATCTCGATCGATCCACCTAGCTGTCGAGAAGCTATCGAGATTGCGATACGAGGAAGTTGAAAAGCTCAATAGATAGCCAGGTGTCGAGGAGGTATCAAGAAGCTGTCGAGATTGCTTAAAAATAGTTTTTCAAGAAGGGAAAAACACAGATATTAATGCAATCAAGCATGCAACTCAACCAAGGATCCAATAAACATTTTAAGTTCTCAAAATCATCTCTCAACAACAATTTGAAGCACATAGATCCCAAACACACACACACACACACACACACACACACACTAAACAAGTCTAACCAATTTTATATTTCAAAAATGAGTCAAGACAGTTTAGTGAGCATACATTTACACATGTAAACCTTGTGATGGCCAAATCACATTGTACCTGCACATGTATTAAGAGTAGCAAAGAATATTGCGTGTTGTGTGTGAAAAAACATCGCAAGATTGCATAAGTGTATACATGTTATGACGATTTGAGATATGAGAAAATCACTTTAACTCACACACAATCATTACTGTTTGATGGGGACTATAACACACAATCACCTTCGAGGTACATCCTATAACACTTGCACTTTTCAGCTTGAATCTTGGACCGACTTGCATGGCTTCAACATTTAATCTTCAAACACAGTTTCTTGAAGTATTAAACACATCCTAGATCTAACCAAATACAAGTAAAGTGTGTTTTGTCAAAGGATTAGCCAATTACATAAAATAGTGACATATGTTCCTAACAAGTGAATCATAGATGTCCTAACACACAAAATCATTGTTTATTAACACATTAAAATGCAATTATCTACCAACAAAGCAAACAAACAAAAAACATATAATAATTGTTTTTTAATACAAGGCTGGCTAGGATTTTTACTTCTTTTTTTTTTTTTTTCTTAAGTTATAGCATTCACCGTAGTGGTCTTAAAAACTTTTTTAGCACCTCAAAATGCTACTTTATCAATTTTAGTTTTACCACCTCACTTTACAATACATCTAACATTAAATGTTCTATTTTTTATCACTTCATTTAAAATAATGTAAACAACTTATTAAAATAATAAAGAAAGAGAGAGAATTTGAGTTTTTTCATTAAAGGAAGAGAGATAATCTTAATAAAATATTGTATTTATACCAATTTACTATAGTTGCAAAAAAATTTAACTTTACCTTCTCCAATAACACATGGTTTTTTTATTATTTGGTGGTAAAATAGCTTTATTCCTAAAATACAATCATCATTGAGGTACTTTTATTATTTTTGTTAAGTTTTTTAGTTGGATAGTTGCTAGTTAGGTTAAGTTGGCTATGGTGATTGGAGAAGAAGTGGGCCTAAGATTTTGAAAAAGGAAGGCCCAACTACAAAAATGAAAAATATAATAAGTAAAAAAAAAAAAAAAAAAACATTTGGGCCAGAGGGGCCTGGGCCCCCCATGGGTTCATCCCAGCTGACACACAAGCATAGTCTAACACTAGTAGTACATGTACAACATAAAATACAATTCAACCGAGCTTGGGCCTAAGAGCATTCCCATCCAGAAATGCCATCCTATCCTATTTTACCATCTCAAAAAGCTACTTTATTAATTATACCATACCATTTTATAACACACCCAACATCCTAACTTTTATCTTCTTATACAATTCATTAAAATAATATATTTACACAATAAAATATATTTATGTCTCTCTCTAATTTTTCTCTCTCTTCCCCTCCCTCTCTCTCTCTCTCTCTCTCTCTCTCTACCACTCATCACCTCCATCACCACCATGAAGACCCAAAACCCCAACACAGTTTATCAAAAAAAAAAAAAACCAACACAGAAACTCATCCCAAACCCCAAACAAACCCAGCACAGATACTTAACCAACCATCAAGAACAAAGCCACCTACCTATCCACCCAAAATTTCCAATCACCACCCACCAATCCATCATCAACAACACCATCACCCACTGATCCACCATCAACAACACAACCAACAACCACCACATCACAGAGCTACCACGGGAAACACCAAGCAAACCCACCTGACCCACCAAGCAAACCCACCAAACTCAGCCCCAGACCCACCGTGCCAGCACAACCCACCGCCCACCACACCGATCCCACCACAATCCACCACCGAAACTCAGCCCCAAACCCACGGCCAAAACCGATTAGTAAACCCATATATTAATTTTGAATTAAAACATAAAAATTTAGACAAAATTGAAAGATTTATATTCAAAATTCTAATAAGAACAAGTAAGAAACCGCATAAGCAAATAATTAAGCAAAACAAAATTGAATGAGAATGATAGTAATAGGATGACCCAGTTAAGTGCATGTCTCACGAAACCCTAATGAAACAGCGTCGGAGCAGGAGGAGTGCTTGGCCGGAATCCGAATTTTGCTGACGGCGGCGGAGCACGAGGAGTCAACGACGCTGTTTTGGAATGTTCCAATTTTATCTTAAAAAATTAAGAGAGAAAGAGAGAGAGTGAGATTGATGGATGAAAGTAGAAAACCCTAATTTTGGATATCAGAGAGACGAAGAGGATGATGAATGCTTGCGTTGCGAATCCGTTGGGTTGATGAGAGTTTAGCGTAGAGTGAAGGTAATGAAATAATGAGAGAAAAGGAAGAGAGAGCGAAAAGAAAGAGAGAAAAGGAAGAGAGAGAAAGATAATGAAATAATGAGAGAGGTGAGAGAAGAACCAAACCGATTAAAAAACATTATTTTGTTTATACCATTGTGCTACAGTGCCGTCCTACCTTTAGGACAGTACTGTAGCACTATAGCAAAAAAATTTGCATTTTTACATGTTTCCATGTCCGGCTGTTGAGCTATTTGGGCCTCACATGCTAAATTTTCCTTACATTTGCCATATACCAAGCCCATTGTGAATGCTCTAAGGAGGACTTAATCTAACATCAGCAATAGAAAAATAATTTCCCTTTAAAAAATTCCTTACTTTCATCGTCACATGATCAATAGATAAAGGTCACTTCAATTGAATTACACTACCAGAAAGGCTAAGGCACTTATTTATGGATGCAGGTAAGAATACTAATATCTTGAGTTGGGAAACAAGGCTTAATATAGCAATGGACGCAGCACAAGGTTAGCGATGAGCCAATGAGTTGATCTGCTTAACAGTTTTTAATAATGTTTCATCTTTTTGTATAAATGATTTTGGACTATTCATGATATGTATGATTGGAGTATTTGCATTATGGTTGTAAACCACCTATAATCCATAGAGATGTGAAGACTACAAATATCTTGTTGAATGAAAATTTACAGGCCAAACTAGCTGATTTTGGTTTATCCAAAATATTTCCTAACTGATAGTGACACTCAAGTCTCTACGCTTAGTGTTGCTGGCACCCCTGGGTACCTTGACCCCAAGTGAGTATTTTTTTAATTTACTTATCATCTTCTAATTCATTTTGTTAAACAATATTAATTATAAGAAGAAGAAAACAGTATTTATAATCCACAAAAGCATGTGACCATTCTATCAAGAAACTGAAACAAACCTTGTACCAATTAACGACCAATGGAAATAATTTGAGAATTGAACTTGTTATAATGGAAAGTAATCTATATATTACTAAAAGCTGAAGTATAGCGTTTAATGCTGCTGCTCTCACGTTGCGCCACATCAGCTACCACGTCATTTTTAAAAAAAATAATAATTTGTCCTTCAATTTTAAAATGGTTTTTACAATTTTCAGCCCTATAAATCCCAGCCCTATAAATGCAGCCCACTACTTATTTATTTACTTCTACTATCACCTTATAATAAATTTGTATAATTAATCTAGCCCACCTCTTATTTATTAAGTTCCACTATCAAGCCCAACCCAAAGCCTTTTCAGTTCAGCTTAAAGGAAAAAAAATAAAAATAAAAAACGTTGAAGTCGGTTTTGTGTGAGCCTTTTCAGCTTAAAAAAAAAAAAGAAAAAAAAAGAAAGAAAGGTGTAAGCCTTCAGGGTTTTGCTTGACCAAATAGAAACGTGAGGAGACAAAGAGTTTGAAGATTGTAACGTGGAGGGAAGCTTAAAGGGAGGAAAAAAAAAACTTTGAAGCCTTCAGGTATTGAATGAGAAAACAGAGAGTTTGAAAGCTACCCACCTTCCTGCTCTACCATTTCGCAGTAATGGCTGCCTATCTGATTTCCTTCCTTCATTTCTTCCTTTCCACATGGTGTATAAATACTGACAGAACTTGCCTGCTTCGGTTGACGTATCTCTACATCTCAATTCTTTTTTTTTTGGTGCAAAACTTTTATGCTCTGTTTATATTAATATGAGACCCTTTTTTGTTTGTTTGTTTGTGTTTGTGTTTATATTAGACAAGCATCCTTGGCATGCCATTGATGTGTTTGTGAGATTGCCTGAATGTTGTTTCAAAAATAAAATGAGCTGTTTATGTTGCTCAATAGTGCTATAACTTAACAGCCAACAAAACTATTTTATTTTACCTTGGTTTATTTGGAAATATCAGAGGTCTCATTTTTTTTAAAGTGTTGTGGCTTATTGGAAGAATATAAGACTCTGAAGTAGTGAAGTGTTGGTGGCAGGTAGTTCAAATTCTTGAAGGAGCGATGCAAGTGAACGTGCCTCAAATTCCTCTATATTTCCAATGCCTTTCAGAAAATCCAATGGTAGCGGTTGTTTCTCAAGAGATTGAGACTTCTTCAAGTTCATATTGATGGGCACAAGGTACTGTCTTAACTCTGTCTTTACAATCAGTGCACTCTTTGTAGTCAAAATAATGCATATCGTTCCTTTTATTTACTGCAAATTATGATAAATGGATTCCACTGTTGTTAGAAGCTAAGGAACCAAGTGCATAAAAACATATGTAATTTCGACCATCATGGGTGCCAAAAGCAATAAAGTGTGCCTCTTTGTTTCTCTTTTGGAGGCTATTTTTCGTTGGAGACTCTGTTTTTTGTCTTCTGTTTTGTACCCGGTATCCAAAATAAAAATAAAAATAAAAAATGTGGCCAAGTGCATGTAGGTGTCTCTACCTGTGAGGCTGTGACAATTTATTTGTTGTGTATTTGTTGAAAGATCCATGAGAAAACGTGTGAATGTTATTTTAGTGCAATTGGTTGAAGAGGAACTTAAAAAAAAATTAAATATAATATTTTTGATAATCAAAATTTTTTTTAATAAAATATAAACAGTCACTAGGCAGCTCATTATCGATTTTTTAGACCATTTCTAATGAACCATTCTTTCTTCTATTTTCCATGAAATCTGCAAATGATTTTGCCTCATCTTTGCAATCAATCTTTCACCAAACTCTTTGGTCAAACCCAAAATTTTCAATGTTATATCCCAAGTTTCATTAAATAAAGAATTTATCATAACACAGTAAAAGCTTTGAGAGCTCCCAAAACCATGCTGATCAATTTATTCACTTTGATAGTACATTAGCTCTAGAATGTTAATATTAATATTCAAAACATTACAACAGAATTGAAAGAATGTTCGTAATACCCAAAAAAATTCAAAATTGCGTCCATTGTATTCTACATCATTTAGATTGATATCCACTTCCAACAATTGATATTAGATTGTACTTCAATATCATGATTGTATAACATGGATTGGGTTTTAGAATCAAAGCAAATTGTTTTCAGTGTTTCAATTTTTGCAGTAATTTTTCTGCATAATCCTTGGCATGCCATTGATGTGTTTGTGAGATTGCCTGAATGTCGTTTCAAAAATAAAAGAAGCTATTTATGTTGCTCAATAGTGCTATAACTTAACAGCCAAAAACACTATTATTTTACCTTGGTTTAGTGAAGTATAAAGTGTTGGTGACATGTCTCAAATCACCTTCCAACGTATTTCAACATCTAAGACTCCATTTCTTGAATTGATCAGATTGTACTTCTCATTGATGCGTCCATTGTATACTACATCATTTAGATTGATATCCACTTCCAACAATTGATATTAGATCCGCATAATTCAGCATAATTTTCCTGCATATGTCTCCATCAAAGTCCCTCGAACGGTGCCGTAAGCAGTAAACTGTGTGTCTTAGTCATTTTTAGCCTTGAGATGTATCCCAAATTATTTATTGAGTTGTTTGGAAAATTCTTTGGATCTTTAGTGATATTTTTTCCTAATGGGCATGTCCTAAACTATTGTAGGTGCGATATTTTCATCAAATTGAGAAGTTTAAATTAATTGCAAACGTTTTAAAAATCTATGCCTCTTATGTCATGTCACTACTATTTAAGCACGATGAGCTAAGGAAAAAGAAATCAACATTGAGATTAGTGAGTAGGACATTTTTCAGCAACCATGCCAATGCCTTAGAACATGGTTAATTAATTATTTCCTGAATGTAACCTTATATACCTAAGTTCAATAATTTAGTTGATTCTCAAAAAAGTTCAGTAATTTAGTCTTCTTGTGAGGTCCATTCTATGAAATAATTGCTACCAAAGGCCAAGCTTCAAAACATGGTTATATACATAATACATTTCAAAGTACAAAAAAACAAAACTGGTATTGCTTTGGGTTTTTTGTCAATTGATCTCATTCAAAAGGAAGGTGCAGTTGGAAAATCAATTGTTGAGCAATATGTTATTTAATGAATTTTTGACCCAAATTCACATGCTTGATTAAAATTTCAGACTATTTAATTGCACCATATACAAAGGGAGATCAAAATAGGTAGTGGAAGATTTTAACACAAAGTGAGTGCTTTAAAAGCAATGACTAGGCTTATTACCATCCAGTTATAAACTTTTTGGAAACCCAACTCTGAAGGATAGAACAGCATGCCTGAAAAGTGATTGGAGGGAGAGGAAGCTCAGTTAAAAATAATTCAAATTATTTCAGAAATTGCAAGGAAAACAACTAGGCTACTCAACATTGGTTTGTAAGTTCTGAATTACCCTTACACTCACAATTTCAGTCTCATTTAATGAGCAACTTCATTGATTATGAAAACTAAGTTTTCAGTGTGGTGGTACTAATTGAAGTTTTCCAGAAGGTGACAAGGTTGGTTGGATATCCAAGTTGTTTAGAGAGGTTGGAGGTTGCGGGCATTAGAAAATTAATTGATGTGGATTCCATCGATTCCCATATTTGCTGGGTGCTTAGCATGTTTGACTAGATTGTAATGCCTGGACCATGTCTCAAAAGATATTTACTTTTATGATAATGTATTTACAAAGACATTAAAGTAATTTTGTACATGTAAAAATCTGTTGCACACTATTTTCCTACTTTGGTCGGTAGCTTTTTTGGAACTATTTACGGTTTATTGTTAAGAGTTAATTGTATAGCCGCTTTAAGTAACTTGATGTTGGTTTTATTAACTTGAGTTGGGTTGTAGCTTAATTTGCTGATTTGGTTCAATTTGGTTTGGTTAACGTGTGGGGAAGTTCTAGGTAGGGATAAGCCAACAATAGTGTGACAATCATTTAGTGCAAAATCAGGCAATATTGTAGCAGCTGAAGAAAATTTCTCAATACAGTATTTATACCTATAAACTTTCATCCGAACCATTGTCTCTTGCCACAAGCTATGATGCAAGAGCCATATCATCACCTTCCATAGTATCCCATATGCCTTTTGGGATATGATTTTGCAGATTCTCTTTTGTAACGCACAATAAATAATCGAAGTACATCAGCCATGTGCCTCCTTGGTCCACAAGTGTCATAGATAGATCCAAAGCTATTACCACTATGGAGGCAGAGGTAGCAATCTATCTGGATAAAAAAAACAAATATGTGTGAAGTTAGAGCTTGATACAGTTGCACATAGTCAGAACATATTACTTTTACTTTTTTGCAGTGTATTGTTTAATGAGTTGCTTTGCTGGGAAATTTCACTGTTGGCCGAACAGTTTGTGTAACCAAAGAAAATAACCAAAAAAAAGTAGGACATTGTTGAATGAGTTGCTTTGCTGGGAAATTCCATTGTAAATAAAGCTGGAATGTTTCTTCAAGTATGTCCAACACTCAATTATAAATAAAATGAAAAGGCTATGCTAAAATATTTTTATATTATCTTTCGGTATGCTTGAATAATTTTATATTATCTTTTGGTTGTGTAGGGTGTTCAGTTCAAAAGCTGGATTGTTTCTTCAAGTATTTGTAACTTTTAATTATAAATAAAATGAAAAGGCTATGCTAAGATATTTTTTATATTTTGTTTTGGTTGTGTAGGTTGTTCATATTAAATTGCAAGCTCAACAGCTGGATTGTTTCGTAAAGTATGTCCAACTCTCAATTAATGAAAAGGCTATTATAAAATTGAGAATATGTTATCTTTTGGTGTGCTAAAATAATTTTTATATTATCTTTTGGTTTCTACCAAATTATAATGGATTAGCTATTAAATTGCAAGTTCACACAAGCTGGAATATTATAAGACTCCATTTCTTGAATTGATCAGATTATACTTCTCATTGATGCGTCAATTGTATACTACATCATTTAGATTGATATCCACGTATCCTAAAATTTATATTAATTTTATTATAATATTGACAATGATAAGGTTATGCATTATGCCCGTAATTACTAAGCTTGGCAAATAGTATTACTTTATTCAATTGAATTTTTTTTTTTTTTTTTAGACTCATTCAGTTGAAAATTCTAAATTGTAAAAATTTGGCCTAAAAGTGTTATAATATGTCTTTTCAGATGAAAGCTAACTTTTAACTCTTTCATCAGTTACGGAGTAAATTGGCTCCTATTTCAAATGATGCTCAAGCCCCACTTGATGTAATTTACTTCGCTGCACTCTCTAAGGGTTTAATATTGTGCGTTCCTGCAATGAAGAGCTTGCTCAGGCAATTATATTTGCATTAATGGATCAAAGTGTGTCAGAGTTGGGGGAGCCCCTAATTCAACTTCTACCTTTACACCTTCGTCTTCTGTACACACACACAATATAAATATATATGTGCCAAAACAAAAAACCAAATGAATACTGAACAGTCAAACATAATTTACAAGATTTAAGATTTCTAGAGAAGGGTATATGAAAGGCTACTATTCAAAAAAATTAAAAATAATTGCAAATAAATTCAATAATCACTCATCCATACAACAATCAAAACACTATTAATTACAAAACAAAAAAAAACAAAAAAATACACACCAAAAATATCATAAAAATACACTCCACAATCACAAAAATGAGCATGCAACATGAATTACCAACAGATTTATTGCTTGAAATATTTTCCAATGTTGGAAGACAATCGCCAAAATTTTTAGGCAACATCAAAATCAGGTACACAAATTTAAATTCAAATCTCATGTTTGTTACTTTCACATGAACTTCCCACTTTTTCTCTACTAATCACATCAACCACATCCAAAATTGTGGCACAAAATATTCAAATCCTATATTTTCTTTTTTTATTAACTTTTTACTATGAAGTAGTGCGCAATTATATAGTCATTGTTATATTTCTAAAAGAAAAAAAAAATTATAGCTTCATCAATCAAATATTGCAATTGTGATGATAATAATGTTCATGTGTAATTCTTAGTATATGATTATTGTCATGTTTTGTCACTAGCTAATTTTTTTTAACGCGTTAGTTTCTTAATATGTGTTTTCGCTTTTTAAAAACAGTTGTAAGCGATTCAATCGGCTAACCAAAAGGAAAAAAGATCTTCACCACATCAATCTAACTGGACTGCTCCAAAATCCTTTATTCCTTCGAAACGATGAAGAAAAACTCATTCATCAATGCTTTAGGGCTGAAAACAAACAAGCACTATTTTGGGTCGGAGCCCACAAATATTTTGTACAAGATCAAACTAAAGCGGGAAAAGAAATCATTCTTCAAGCAAACACAGAAGGAGACAAAAATGTAAAGTATGGACTGACAATTGCGTTGTTATGCGAATCAAATGATGAAGGAATACAACTACTATTATCAATTCTAAACCAACCAGATGGAAAACAATTGCTGCAAAACTATCGACAAATCCTTCGACATGCGGTTTTTGGAACAAACACATTTCGCATCCCAAAAAACCAAGCATGCAAGAAAAATGGAGTGGGTCATTGGGATCGTGAATGCCCTTACCCATATGAAAATGAAGAATTACATGTAACACGTAAAATGTGCTCAATTGAATTGGAAATGTACAAATTAGCCAACCGAGTTTGGTAGAAAATATGTTTCCAAAAAACATAATACAATAAAATTTCCTCATCCTATTTATAATACTAATCTCTATCTTCAAAGGAATAGATCTTTTATTATTATTAATATTTATTTAAAAAGACTTGCAAGAACTTAATTACACTCCTCTAAAGTTTTCACCTAGCATGACGCTAACTTGAAATTTATAAAATCCTTTCTATCTAATTTTAAGTTAATTAAATTTTACTAACTTCGGAAAATAGTTGATCAGCTCTGGACTGACTATAAGGCCAATTGTATCATTTCCACATCTAATTCCAAGACCAATACCTTCTATCATCATGAATCCTACAATATATTGTTCATACATATATAATGCAGCTTAAGTAGTAATACATTCAAAAATATTCAAAATAATAACACGATCATAAAAAAAAATATCACGCGCAACGCGCGGGTCCGCGACTAGTAATAATAATAATAATAACATGCATTGGCTTGCAGGTACTCAATTACATATAAGTTTACTGAGAAAAGTGATGTTTATAGCTTTGTAGTTGTTCTTTTGAAGATAATCACAGGTCGACCTGTGATAGAAAGATCCCATGAAAACACTCACATAAGCCAATGGGTGAGAATCATGCTTGATAAAGGAGATATTCAAAATATTGTTGATCCAAGGTTGCATGGAGATTTCAATGCTAACTCTGCTTGGAAAGCTATTGAAATAGCAATGGTTTGTGTGTCTTCCACCTCCACTAAAAGGCCACCCATGAGTGAGGTGGGGGTGAAACTGAAGGAGTGTTTGACATCTGAATTAGCAAAAAGGGAGGATGAATCAAATTATCCTGTTGAAATGGTCAATATGAATATGATTACGGAACTCAACCCATTAGCAAGGTAACTTGTCCTAAGAAGATTGATCTATTGGATCTTGGACTGTTTTAAAAATGGGAAAATTTAGGTACAGTTCTTGAAATTCTCTACATTACCTTCCACAATTAGATTCAAACGCAAGATTGCATTGATCATTGAAGGATAAATAATTTTATCTTTTAATGAAAATTAAATCTATTATAGTTAAGTGTTTGATATTAATTGGGAAATCTAATAAGTTGTACCTAATTTTTGTTGTTTGCTTTAATTTTAATCTCCTGTCAATTCATATTAGACCTCAATTGAACACATGACGTGTTTTAAAGGCTGTAGTTATTGACTGTCCTAATAGACTACATGTTTGTAATATTTGTGCTAAATTTATCATATTTGTCGATTAATCTTTTCCAAGAAAATAAATGAGCATTTTTTTGTAATATTATACTAAACTTATCATAATATGAAACCAACATTTCGAATAATTACTATAAATATTCATAAATAGGTAACTTCAATATTAACGATAAAGATGTAAAGGCTAAAGCTTACCACTACAATGCTCAGTCCATCCTTCTCAATGCTTAATGAGCTTCAAATTAGCTCAAACTAATGTATCACCGATCACAAACAAGCAACCAAATTGTTAATTTATAAGGTGGTTGAAACTCGTCAATCACATTCATTGTTTTATCAGCTTATAAGTTTTATGTAGTAAAACTTGTAGTATTTTTAGTATTTTACATTTTTTATTTTGTTAACCACGTCAGTATTCTTTGTCCATCAGTTAACAATATGAACTAGTTTGACATAGTACCAAAATGTTAGGGGACTAAACAGATACATTCGAAACATTAGGGACCAAATTTACACATGGTATAAACATTAGGGACTAAAATAATAATTTACCTGTTTTTTTTTTTTTTTTAGTTTATGAATAATACTCATTATGTGTTATAATCAAGGGAGTCAATTTCGTACTCCGATGTCGTTTTGGTTTGTTCAATAGAACGAAATATTTTTATTTCGAGGCGATAATTATCACTATTTGTATAATTCCATATATTAATCCATTGCATTAGATTAAATGACTTTTTTTTTTTAATTTTTAAAATTTTTTTTATTATACCGGTCGAAACATCAATATTGGCTTAAACCCTTGAAAAATATTCGGTACAGCCTCCAACCCAAGTTGTAGTACCAATGTGCCTAGAAGAGCCTAAATTCAATCCTCCCACCTAACTTATTGTGAGCGGAAAAAAAATTTAAAAAAAATATATTTATATATTAATTAACTGCTAGAAAATTATCATTTTATCAATTAAAAAAATCTATCATTTTTTTTAATAGAAAAAAAATGTTGAAACTAATTAGACAAATAATTCAAAGCTTGTTTAGGGTGGAAGACTTAATATAGTGTATTTTATTTCCTTTTTTAGAAATGAAATAATACTTTGATATAAATGCAATATATTGATGATGCAAAGGGCTAAATGAAGAGAATTATCAAGAAATATGCAACTTGGCAAAAACTTAGACCACTTTGAATAAAATCCCTACTTTTATATATACTAGTTGAAGACTAGTGCTTTGCATGGTTTTTATTCTGAAGTTTTAGAACATATCATTTTATTGAAAATAATAACTAAACAATTAGTCATACATAATTGAAGATATTTCACATTGTGTGATAGTAACATATCAATTGTCTCACAGCGAATTTAAAATATGTATTAAGGTCAAGCACTATATTTCATAGCTCCAAATGACTTAATATTCATTTCTTTAAATCTATGAAAATAAAAGCAAAGTTTGGTTACAACCAACAATATAAAAATGACATGTGCCTCTGTCAAGTACTAAGATGACATTTGTTTTTGTCATGTATCTCTGTCAAGCATTCTGTCAGCAATTTTGTCCTCTTCTGTTTTTTGAACCTTCAACTTCGTATGCTTTTTTGACGACCTTTCTGAACTTTGATTAGACCAATTCCAATGGCATTTGACAAAAGATGTCTAATTTCCATGTCCTCTGACTTCAAAGATCAGACCACAGACCAAAATTTTGTGAGCCCTAGAAGGGGGATTATGCATCACTTTCCCTTACCTAATGATGATTTTATGATATCTTAACCCTCTTTACTTCAATTTTGTCCTATGAGCAATCTTTTTAAAGGGAATTCAGTCTTCTTTCATATGTGTTAGGGACATATTTTTATGTAATTGACATATCCTTTGACAAAAAGCACTTTACTTGTATTTGGGTAAATTTAAGTAGGTTCAAGATGATCATTACAAGTGGTTAAATTGAAGACATGAAGATTACTCAAGAACTGCTCAAGAAAAGTGCAATCTGCAGGTCTCGATACCTACTCGACAGAAGCTCGATCTGTCGAGATTCATTAAAACTCGACAGATGTCTCGATCGATCGAGCTTACGAGATTCAGATTATAGCCAGCAACATTTTTACTCTAAAAGGCTATTTGTTTATGGGTTTGTATAATCCTTATTGGACTAGGAAAGCCCAAGGTTTGTGTAAACCTATTTGGAATAGGAGAGCCCATTAAGCTCCTATTTAAAGGAGGTGGAAAAAGAAAAACCTAACCCTAGAGAGCTTCATAAGGTTTTCTTTTTGAAACCCTAGCCTCCTACTATAAGAGAAAGAGTTCTTGCTGCGTTTCTTGTACGCCTTTGGGTTCTGTAACCAAGCAAAGTCTCTTGCACCAACATTGAAGATCTTATTGGTGTTTCTATGTGAAGCTACCACAAATCAACTACAACAATCAAAGGGTTGCTGTAGAGGTAGTCACGTACTGGGATTCGTGCAAAGGAGTAAGCCGCGTACTGGGATCCGCGCATCAAATTGGTTAGTCACGTACTTGGGAGCCGTGCATCAAAAGGGGAACTGTCACTACAGAACAAGTCCAATTGGGTATTGGGGTAAGGGTTCAACTGTAGGTTGGTAAGGTACTTGGGATTCCTTTACTTGTAACCACTTGTTGTGATAATAGTGGAGTTTCGGGAGTGGTGATCTGAAAATCACCCGGTGGGGTTTTTGCCGTTAAGTTTTCCCCATTCGTAAACAAATCACCGAGTCATTTATTTTCCGCTGCATAATTAGTTTATTGGTGATTTGTTTGTGCTACCACACGTTTGCATGATAAATTGATTAATTAATAACTTGGCTAATTAATTAATTAATTTCTATCACGAGGGGTCAATTCTATTTGTGGCCTATCAATATGATTTGGACTTATCTCAAATCTCGGTTCAAACTGCGGTCAACTCTAAGTTAGTTGGGTTGAAGCTTGGTCAAAGATGATAAAAACTTTTTAAAAACATTGGTTTTGATATTAATAAAAAAAATAAAAATAAAAACATGAAAAATGACATTATGGTGAAACCATGAACAAATATGAACTTCGGTAAACTCTTGGTTAATTAGGGGCATTTTGGTCATTTTGACATGAACTAGCAATTCTAGCACTCCAATGCACAAACGGGATAATCCACGTTGATCTAGACATTCCCAGAATCCCTTCGTAAAAATATGAATTTTTTTTTTTTTTTTTTTTTTGGAATTTGTAGGCAGACAAAATACAATATCAACAACTATTATAATTTTAAGAGTGTAAAACTAGAACATCTTAAAATCTGATATGCATGCATACACATATACAAACACACATACGTGTGTGTATGTGTGTATATATATATATATATAGAGAGAGAGAGAGAGAGAGAAATTCAACTCCATTGGTATGATTTATTATTGGCGAAAACACACTTTGGTCCTTATATTTTGTGCCAATTTTTATTTTGGTCCTTACTTCGGTAGAGACAAAAATAAAAAATAAAAAATGTGTTTTATCTTGTATTAGACTATGTATCTTCTTCTTCTTTTTTCTTTTTTTTTTTTGAAAACGAATAAATCACTCATCCATTAATATGTAAACGATCATGATACAGAGCATCTAAAGTAGGTGGAGTCTCATCTTCCACCCAATACATATCCTCCCCAATATTCCTAGCAAATTTAGCTAAGGAATAAGCCACTATATTTCCACCCCTTTTCACACAGCTAAATGAAACATATTGCCTTCCACTAATATAGTATCGGATGTTATCAACTATATGGCCCAACAGAGAATTATTAGCTAGAGAACTCGATATTGCTCTCATCACATTCGAATTATCTCCTTTAATCACCAGGTTTGAAAATCCAACTTCCATGGAAAATTCCACTGCCTTTCGACATGCCAGGGCCTCTGCTTCCTCGCTGTTGTGCACATGGTCTCCCTTAGCCGACATTCTAGCCATCACCTCACCTGCAGAATTTCTAATTATCGCACCAGAGTCAGAACAGTTCAAGTCTGAGAAAACTACTGTATCAAAGTTCAGTTTATAAACATCCTGCGGTGGGGGCTGCCAATAGTTTCCGCTTGGTGCTGCGTTTGTGATCACCATATTTGCCTGAGCTTTCTTGTACTCTTCTAACAATCCTGCTGCTCTGTTATTCAACCATCGTGGGTCCTTCATTTGTCCTCCATGCACAACCACATTCCTCTGGTTCCATATAATCCATGCTTGAACAAGGAAAAGTTCAAGCTCTGTCACTAATAATCTATCCACCAAAGCTTCAAATGACTACATAAAATCTAACTGGTTAGTCGAAACTTTCTGCAACAAAGCGAGACTTCCTGCCCAAACATCCTGGGCTGCCCCGCACTCCCATATAGCGTGAACCGCATTCTCAGGTACACATTTGCAGAAATGACACACATTGTCCAGAATGATTTTACGCTTTGCTAAATTCACACGGGTTGGAAGGATATCATGGCAAGCCCTCCAACCAAATACCTTTATTTTACTACTAGGTACCTTCATCTTCCATAATGCACTCCACACTTGTTGCCCTCCAGCCCTTCTTGATGACTCAGCCCATTTTTCCTTCCTCATTACCAACCTTGCTAAGTGATACCCTGACCAAACAGTGTATACCCCACTCTTATTATGCAGCCACACAAGTGAGTTCTCCACAAACCTATGGCTCAAAGGAATTCTGCGGATAGCCTTAGCCTCGTCTTGATTGAAGTTTTCCATAATTATATCCCTCCTCCACCAATGAAGATCCCAATCAATGAGGTCCGAAACCCTCCAGCCCTTCTCCACTTCATGCACAGAATGTAAAATTTTATTTGAAGGATAATTTGGGATCCATTTATCCGTGGTGACCTCAATGGATTCTCCATTCCCCACTTTCCAGCAACAACCACTCCTCAAAATTGGCAATGCTGCCATCATACTTTTCCATACATAAGAGCTGTTAGGTGAGTCAGCCGCATGAAGAAAATTGTACTGAGGGAAATATCTAGCCTTGAAGCATTTAAAGAGAAGGGAATCATGGTCTTTCAGCAACCTCCAACCTTACTTAGCTAACACGGCAAGATTAAAAAACCTCAAATCTCGAAAACCCATTCCGCCTTCTTTTGAATCTAGCAAGATTATAGTCCTTCCCCCAACTAACAATAGGGAAAACAGCTTGGAGAGCAAGGACAAACTTTCCTAATCTGGATTGGCCCTTGAAGGGCCGGAAAGGGTTACCGGCGAAGAAAGTTTCCTTTACAGAAGCTGTAAACTGCTTCAAAAGGTTTTGCCTCCGAGGCACCCCCACTTTGTGAACATATGGCAAATTTTCTGGATTGTGATCATGTGAAGGAGACATACACATACTTGTGTCCATCTCCTTCGATCCCGCCTCGTCAGTAACATCACGGTTCATTGCAACCAGAAGATTTATTCTAATAAAAATATAAAACAGAAAAAAAAAACTAAATAAATTAGTCCTGTAAAAATTATTGCATATTGCACTGGTAGTCAAATGCTTGCAAAGTATATACTTATTAAGCAGATAAAGCTACTTACTTAGCGGAAGAACTTAACCAGACCTAAGAGTTAAGTACACTGGGAAGAAGAGGGAAGCTCCTGCTAGCATTTATATATGTGTTAAAAAGGAACCTAACGTAAACTATTTTAGCACTGTAAGGAGTCTTTAAGATTCAACTTTGAATATGGTCACTTTTTGAGAAGTAACAAATGGATTAGCTATTAACCATCAGTTGTGGGAATGTGTTGACCAAGGAAATTGGTTTCAGCTATATATGATTTCTTCCACTCAAGATATCTTTATTAGTCAGTAATGCATATGATGGTGGCGGTGGACAATTTGATTTGAAAAAGGTAAAAGGTGAGATACGGTGGCTGTTCCTTATGCTTGGCCATCAAAAGTGATTGTTTATTAGCAACCTTAAAAGCTAATCCTGACTTTGCATAATACAGTTCTTCCATTAATTTGATGCTTCTCAATTTGTTTCTGTATTTCGCGTTGTTCAAAAATTAATGATTGCGAATGCAAAACTATTTGATGAATCTTTCCCATTTAGACGGGTATGTACAAATTAACATGTGTAGGAGAAAAATAATAAAAATCATGTATCAAATGTACCTGACTTTTCAAAGGTGAAGATGTAGCTAGTTGTGGTAGGTGATTGAATCCTATTAGAGCATTCACAATAGTTCATCTAAAATAGCATAAGCTCCACAATTATTCCAATCAACCTCATAAACATACATATCAGTTTATGCAAAATTATATATGTAATTTTTTTTTTTTTGAATCTGAACCTTGATTGGTTATCATTGATCACGAAATTGAAAATATAATTCTAGTTACAGTAACCATTCAAATATACACGGTTAATATGCATATTTATTTTTTTAATTGAGAGAGAGAGAGAGAGAGAAAGAAGAATAATTAAAAAGTGATAAAAAAAAAAATTTAAATGAAAGTAGTGTAAAATAAACAATTTGATGTGAGTTTTTGAAAAGTGGTTCAAGGAGAGTTTAGGGCCACACATAAGAGGTGTGTTAGAATTATGGTTAAATGATTAAATTCACTATTTTCTAATAACTTAAACTTTTAGGACAATCAGTAATTTGATATAGTTAAATAATTAAATTCACGTAAAGCTCCCAGATGTAGGATTTTTTTTTTTAAAATTTTTTTTTATATACAAGATAGAAATTCTACTCTAGTCTAATTTAAGTGTATATGTGTGTGAAGTTCTCTCCTGGAGACTTGAACCCGGACCCTTACCTCTCACACCCCACAAACACTTATACTTGTGGAATGACCATCGCACCAAGGGTGTACGGTGCTAAAAACTCATTTTTTTGAAATGAGACATTCTGTGACGTGACATAAAGACTCCTTATTTTATTGTTTTATTGAAATTTCATAAACTTAAATTAAAACTAAACTAAATGATAAATGAAGTGACATCTCCTAGAGTATTTACTTCAAACCATAATTAGATGAATTGAATAAATATCCGGTCTATATTGAATTTGTATAATTCTAAAAAAAAAAAATGAAAGGTTCTTTTCGTTATTTGTTATACCTAATGTGTAAAGGAAGTTCTCTAGACTTAGTCTAGAGGTAAAATATGTTCCTAAGAAAGTGTAGGGCACCTAGGATTGCCATACAACTAACCTTCACTTGTATTATTTGGACTATGTCTGAATGGTTTTACTAAGGAAGCCTAACTAAATTACACACAACTAACGCTAATAACCTATTCACTATTTACTAACTAAAAATACAAAAAGTTAAACTAAATCAATCAAGGCATGTTATATATAAGAATTTAAAAGGAAGTAGAAAAAAGAACAAATATGATGTGAGCCATTCAAGTATGTGAGCATGAGAGAAATCAAAGCAGACATACAGCATGTGATTAAGAATCCATTTACTTTATTCGAATATTTTAGGATCAAATGTTATTGTTTTCCCATTTGGTTTTAAATTCAAATTCAAACTAGGACTAAAATGGACAAAATCCTACACTATCATTAAAATAAAATTCATGTTTTCGTATTTCTTATAATGCTATCAAAATTAATAGAATACTCCAATTAAAATTACATTGAAAGCCTAGACTCTCATCAGAATAAAATTCTTGTTTTCATATGTCTTATATCTCATGCTATCAAAATGTATTAAAAATTTAAAACTTTTAAAAAGCTCGGAATTGTAAACAAGGGAAGTCATGCAAGTCAAAAAAAAAAACAAAAAAAACAAAGGAGACCAAACCTTTTTGTTCAAAGTGGCTTGTACTCCGCTGCTATTTAAATAGAAACCCATAATTGAAGAACATGCAAAAACAAGTGAAACAAAACTGGACATTTGATTTGGAGGAACCCGGCATACGCCAGCACATTACGGCATACTCCTATCATTTTAGGTGTGCCCTACTTTAGGCAGAACACCTCTAGAGCACACATAATGAAGCAACTACAAAATACAATAAATCTCTGAATTTAGAACGAGATAATTAATGGGAAAGATAAGAGTGAATAGTGTTTGAGTTGCAGTGAGTTTATCATCTTCTCTTAGAGAGCTCAAATGGGTTATAATTTAAAGCTCCACCACCTACCATTCAATTTCATTCCTACAAATTAGGATATGAAGGTTCCCAAAGTTCATTCTGTTCCTACAAATTAGGACATGAACTTTAAGATACTTCAGACTCTTTTATTCACCTCACTGCCTTGACTCACAACTCTATATCTCGAGAAATTATTATTTATACCGGAAGGACTGTTGATGTGGTCCTCCCTGACCAATGAGATGATGTTATCTATGCAAATGTATGTGTGCGCTTCCTAATCAGCACAAGGAATAAAAAATAAAATTACCAGATAATATCACATTTGCATAAATAACAAGATTTTATTGATTGGGAGGTCAGGGAGGACTATGTCAGCAATTCTCCTGATAGACCTAATAATTTTTCCTATATCTCTGAGATATCTCAACTGCATTTTTGACTAAGTCAAACCTCGCACAACCAATCATAGCCAAACATACAATCTCCATTATTCATAATTATCTTATTTATAATATACAATATTGTGCAATGTTCTTTTCATATAAAATATTATTTAACATTTGCACATATTGTGGGCTAATTGGCCACATAATCCAACACATAAGACTATCATAATCCAAATAATAATGTGATTTTTGTGTAGTGAACATGATATTACTATAAATGAATAAAATAAGACAACTAAAAACATGCAGGCTCTGTTGCTTGAGTCTAGGAAAATTGTCTGATATGTAACTTGTTTATGATAGTTTATGCTGTTTGTGTAGCTCTGTAATTAAATAGCTTTTTGGAACTATTACTGTGTATTGTTAGTTTTAACGGTATAGCTGTTCCAAGTAGCTTGATGTTGGTTTTATTAACTTGAGTTGGGTTGAAGCTTAATATATTGATTTGGTTTTTGAAAAATGAAAAATTCTATTTAAATAACCAAATTAGCTGCAGTGCTGTGTTTTTGTACTTGGGTCCTAAATATAATGTTTAACTTTGGTTTTCTTGACCAAAGGTTTTGTTGTGGATTGTAATAGTTTTAGGATACATTGAGGAAGAGTTTGGTGGAATTGTTAACTAAGAGGGGTAAAAAGTCCAACCTTCAATCGGGTTCATGTTTGAGTGTTTTAAATCATTGATTTTTGTCCTTATTTTTTAAATTTGATATTATCCTCAAGTTGGACTTTCTGTTGGTTAAGTTTTTATTATTCCATCATAAAACCAACTATGATTATGATTGTTGGGTTCAATTCATGTTTCATTACAATATCACTTTGTAAGATAAGAGATTATGGTAGTGACAAGTTTCTACTGAACTTCAAGATCAAACATTCAAAATTTACCCCTATTATTAATAACAATGTGTGGAATTTCATTGTTTTTTATTGTTTAGGAATGTATCTCTTTGTATTGGTTTGTGAAAATCTTTCATTTCTTAATTCTTTTAATGTGTTTTATTGTTTGTTTCTGTTAATTTTATCATCTGAGTATTTGGTTCTTTGTGATTATTGATTTAACTTACTTTTGTCCATGCTTCTCTTAATTGCTTATTATGGGTGTGGGATTTTGATTTTTTTTTTTTTTTAATTTTCCTATTACTATTTGTATATACTTGTGCTTTTGTTTTCCTTGAATAGACTGTTTGTTGGATTTGGGTTGGTTTCGCTGAAGAAGATGTGTTTGTATTCTTGTATTTTGGAGCTGTGTTTGTATTGTGGGCATGTTGTGTTTGATTTTGAATTTTTTAAGTTTGTGTTTTATTTTGAATTTGCTGGACTTGTGTTTGTATTTTGATTTATTTATTTATTTCAAAATTTAAAAATTAAAAGAAAAATTGATTACCAAAAATTAATTTTTGGTAATCAAAATTTTTTTTTGTTAGTGGATTTTGGCTATAGTGGCATTTTGAAGTTGCTATAGCCAATTTTTTTTTTTTTTTAAATATAAGGGTCTATATAGTGGCGTTTTAAAACGCTGCTATAGCCTAATTAAATAAATAAATAAATTTGGTCAGTAGAAGCGTTTTACAAACGCCATTATAGGGTATGGACCTATAGTGGTGTTTATAAAAACGTTGCTATAGCCTTTTAAAAAAATAAATAAATTGGGCCTATAGCAGTGTTTTATAAACGTCACTATAGGTCTATAGTTGCAGTGGCAAACGCTGCTATAGCCTAAATGGGCCTATAGTGGCGTTTTTTGGACCTATAGTGGCGTTTATAGGTCCAGTTTTTTGTAGTGCCTTTCTTGGATCACAAAGGTATTTCTCAAGAAAGTTTTAATAAAAGAGAAGAATTATTATTATTTTTTCCATAACTAACTTATCAAACATTAATTTCTGGTCCCAGGCTTCATAGTTGTATATTTAATGAAATTTGACATGCAAAATTTTATTAGAAAAAAATTCTTAGTGTGATTTTTTTTTTGGTTGAAACTAATAGATCTATAAATTATAAGTTTATAGCAAACATGACAATGATAATCTAATCAACTGTTCCTTGCGGGGAGCTAGCCTTTACTAAAAAGGTTAATGAGTTGAATATAATACTTGATCTAAATTGAATATGATGATGCATAGAAAATCAGTAGGCTGAATACTCCGAGCTTCAATGGGCTAGTGATTGCTTGGAAGGCCTGAAAAGAAAGAAACACAAGATCAAAGATGACCAGGGTGAACCAGCCAAAAAGCCTCTGATGCTTAAGTTAGTTTTCCCTCAAGAACTCAAGAATTCTAACTTTAGGAGTAGTGAAAACTTACTCTCATTTGGTGTGGGTGAGTCCTTATATAGTGAGCTTTGGAGTGGTTACTTGTTTAGTAACTTCCTCAACGTGTGTGGAAGTTGGAAGGTTCAGACTTAACTTCCACAACTGCTATAGAAGTTAGAATGTTCAATCGTATCTTCTACAACTACCATTGGAAGTTAAGTACTTAGTTGGAAGTTATAACGATGAACAAGGATTTGCTCATACTTCAAAATAATAGAACGTGGTCCAAATTACAAGCTTTTGTACATAAATCCATTTCTAAAAATTTTCTAAGTGTTGAGGGGTCTTCCAGGTGTTTTCTTGATGGACGACCATCATGTGTTAGGTTAACCTTCTTGGTCCTGGACGACTCTATAGACGAACTGGAGATAGTCCGACTTTTAGTTCACCATCAGTTGCCCCCTTTTGTCTGAAGGTCGTCCAGAGCACTGTAGTATAGCTATTGGTTTTTGACACGCGTCAACATTTTTATGGTCAATTGTTGTACCACATGTCGTCTTTACTCTGGGTGAATTTTAATGTTCCAGATTGTATCACGAGTCATAATCTCATTGGTTGGCTGGTCGCGTCGATTTATTTTTCGAGGAAAATGCCACACGTCAACCTCTGGTTGGTTCGCATCGCTTCGTTGACCCACCTTTGGGCCCTATAAATATGTTCATTCTCTCTCTTACCCTTTACTGTTCTGATAATTTCCTTTCTGCCATTTCGTCCAAGAGCCTCATCTAGTTCTTGTCTTCTAGTCTCATCAAGTATTTCCTTCCTCTCATCCTTAGGTTTCGTCTTTATTCTTACTTCCAATTATGTCTTCGTCTAGTAGTAGTTTCGAAAGAGAGATAGACGAGTACTAGGACATGTCTTCTGGAAGTGGTGGTAGTTATGAGAGTGATGAGGGTAGTACCAACAATAGTAGTGATAGTAGTTCCTCAGACGAGCATTATTCGTCTAGGGTTCCTGGTTTTTCTTTAGAGGAATTCTAGGAAATGCAACGTAGGATGGCTTCTGGGGCAGGGGCTAGCTCGTCCAGAAGATCACCTAGTCCTCCTTAGGACGAAGAGGAGGAGGAAGAAGAAAATATAATTTATAGTTGTGCTCTTGCGGTAGCGTCTACTCTGGACATGCCTAAGTTAAAAACCCTTGTAGGTAGATATCAAATTCCTAGTAAGTTTAGGCATCGTCTACCTGAAGAGGGAGAATGGTGTTGTTCTCATTCTTCTGGTTTTGGTGTATATTCCTCTTACCTTCTAGCAGGTCTTAGGTTTCCCTTAAACTTTTTTTGTAGAGACCTCTTCCATAGGTTGGGTATTGGACCAAACCAGCTCAACCCAAATGGATGGAGGACAATAGTTGCCATGCAAGTGCTATGGCGTGAGGCATTGGAAGGGAACTGTCTAATCATTGTGGATGAGTTCCTTTATTGTTATAAGCCCTCAGAGATTTCTCAATCCGCTAGTTTTTACCAGCTCTAGTCTAAGGGCCCTCATTTTAGTTTGATAAAGGGCCGTAGTTCTTCTGACAAGCTTTGGAAGACTGAATTCTTTAGGCGTAAATGCACTTTTAGTCCCTACATTTTGACTTTTTTCCATTTTGATCTCTACATTTTAATTTTACTACTTTTAGTCCCTAAACCAATTAACACGTGTTATTTTCGTCCTTTCCGTCAATCAACCGACGGAAATAGCTGAGGTGGCAGCCGAAGGAATTAAAATATTATAAAAAAAATGCCACATCATCCATGACAGATCAGCATATAAATTTAAAAAATATATATAAATTTTAACAAAATTAAAAAACATAAAAACAAATTTTAAAACATAAAAATACATCAGATTTGAATAAAAATAAATAAGAAGATGAACCTAGATCACAGGAACACAAGAGCATGAACCTAGATCATAAGAACACAAGAATACGAACCCAAAGCATAAGAACACTAACCCAGATAACAAGAACAGTACTCAAAGAATTTCTATTCCAAAATTTGTATACATTCTTCCACCAAAAATCAATTGTAAATTAAATAAAAAATGGGTGTTGTGTTCTTACACAAAAATCAAAACCTAAACCATTAATAAAAGGTGTTGGAGCGGCGATGAAGGAGAGTTTTGTGGGGACGATTACGGAGGCGAGATCATCGTGGTCAAGGGGTTGAGGATTGCTAATTGGATTTTGGTGGGTTTGCTTGGTGGGTCTGAGGCTGAGGATTATGGTGGATCAGCGTGGTGGGTCGTGGGTTTCTGGCGGTGGAGATCGATGAGTTCTTGTGGGTTTTAGGCGATGGAGATCGGTGAGTTCTTGTGAGTTTCTGACGGTGGAGATCAATTGGGTTTCTGGGTTTCTGGGTTTCTAGATCGGTGTGTTATGGTGGTGGGTTGTGGGTGATGGGTTTTGGCGTGGATTGGCATGGTGGTGTTGGCCGTGGGTGATGGGTTTGCCTCTTGAGTCTCTTGACCCCTTTTGTTATTATCCCCTATTTGGTTCAATCTTTAAGAAACAGAGATATCACATTACACCCTCTCTCTCTCCCTCAAAGCTTCCATGGCCGGACCTTGATCATCTCAGCGCCTCTGCCACCATGGTTTTGCTCATAAAGCCCTTTCTGATCTCACCCAGCTCTCTTTATTTGCTTTGCACCGAGGTTAGCCACAGCTGAACCACAATGGACCACAACCGCCACTAGTGATAACGGTGGTTTACAGCTATGGTTTATTCACTTTCTTCTTCTTCTTCTTTTTTTCTCTTGGGTTTGGGGATTTAGATTTGATTGTTAAGATCTGATGTTGTTGCCTGCATGTGCTTTAGTTTGAATCTTGATTTCAAATGTATTTGGATTTTGTGAATCAATGGGTATGGTGGATTTTGGTTTGAAATTTTCTTAGATTTTGTTGTTTGTGTTGCTGTGGGTGTAAATTTATGATTTGGGGTTTACTTCAATATGTCTAATATGGTGTTATAATAATTTCCATAGAAGAAAAGAGCAATGAGATATGGTTCAGCAAAAAAGAGCAATCGACAGAAAACTCTCCTTTCCACTTTTGGTTTTTAATTCTGTTTTTTATTTTTTTTTATTTAGTTAAAATTAATAAATTAAAATTTTAAATTTATATGCTGGTGTGTCATGGGGGATGTGGCATTTTTTATAATATTTTAATTCCTCCGGCTGCCACCTTAGCTATTTTCGTTGGTTGACTGACGGAAATGACGAAAATAACACGCGTTAATTGGTTTAGGGACTAAAAGTGGTAAAATTAAAATGTAGGGACCAAAATGGAAAAAAGCCAAAATGTAGGGACTAAAAGTGCATTTACGCCAATTCTTTATTGTTTCTGGAAATTGGGCTGGGAACCTGGTAGATGTAAATAGTGCCCCCTTCCCTCCTTTTACTAGCTCTCTAGGTCGTCTTCGTCCTGAGAGTATGTCTTTCTTCCATTCTGTCATTTATTTTCTCCAACTTTTTTTACTCATCTAACCTTCCTCTATATTGGTGCAGCTGTTACTCGTCCACGCTTGGAAAAATTTTATTTGGATCGTATTGACCAAGCACGTGCCTTCTCTGAGAGGTCCTTCCACAACTTAGTGACTTTCAATCGACTGGCTGCTTGGGGGCTTGGTCCTGAGCCTACTACGGAAAACCTTGCACGCGAGGAGACTACTTGTCGAAGTAAGTATCGTTCATCCTTTTTTTTTATTTTTTTATTTTTTATAACTAACTAACTTCGTCTTTCTTCCCATAGGGTTGGCCACCATGAAGGAAAACAAAGAAAAAGCTATTACCAGTGGTGAAGAGGACGTTCAGGTCCTAGACGATACAACTCCTTTAAACGTCTAGAAGCCTGTCGTCCAGGCTGGGAAGAGGAAGACTATATCTAGCTCTGTGGACCTTGGTGACCTTCCTACTCATCCCAAGGTTCCTAAGTTCCTATCTACGACGGTACACCTGGACGCCCCTGCAGTGAACTTGGTACCTGCCCAGACTGCTCCATCTGTCCAGCATGAAGACCCTACTCCTCCTGCAGCCAAAGCTCCTCACAGGATCCACCCTATAGAGAAAGGTAAACATCTTCCCAACTTGGTATTGGACGAAGGTTATGCTTGCAAGACATTCAAAGGACTCATTACTGACAATGAGGTGAACTCATGTTACAACATGTCAGTGAGGGATTTTGAACGTTTTGCCATCCATGACCTCTTCAAGGTATGTGGTTTTCATTATTTTCCTTTTATTTTCTAAAAGATTCAAGGAAAATTTCTAACTCTCCTTCATCCATTCGCAGGCCATGTCCAAATTTTACACTGCATCCACCCAAGCTAAGGAGCTTTGCATTGAGGCTAAGGATGCCAAGGAGAAGAACAAAGAGCTAAGCAATGAGGTTCTTCTAAAGAAAGGGGAGGTGATCAGATTGACTAAGGATCTCAATCGTTTACAGGGAATTGAGATGAAGCTGAAAAATGAGGTAGAGGAGTTAAAGGCGGACTCCATTGAAAAGGAGACCCGTATCACTCACCTAGAAGGGAAAGTTTTAGGGCTCACCTCGTTTATGGAGAAGGCTCGGGAAAAAGCCATTGTAGCCTTCAAGAGGTCAGATGAGTTCAAGAATTGTCAAGATAGTCATTATGCTGCTACCTATGAAGACTTTCGTGCTGATACCAAGAAGACTTACCCTGACATGGACTTTGACTCCTTCAAAATTCCTCTTGCCACAGAGAGTTCCCTGCTTCCGACAAGTTCCGAGGACGTCAACGTGGTGGATGATGCTACAACTAAAATAGCCTAAGATGCTACTGCTGCCAACAAGGACGATCCAAAGTCTAGGGGTGACGCCCCCAATGGTTTATCCCAGTAATTTTATTTTCCTTTAAAAAAATTTATTATTTTAGTTTATTGGAAATGCTTGTTGTTTTGGGCTTTACTTTTAAAAAAAAAAAATTCTTTCAATTACAATTCCCTCGTCCAAGTTTATGGACGAGCAACAAATACAATTGCCTTCATTGGCTTTAAAAACTCAAGGGTTTTTGGACGGTGGTCGTCTACCCTTTAATTTTTATGAATGAATGCCTGCTTTTATTTTCATTTCTTACTTGGTGTTGAACATGTTATATGCTTTGTGTGAATGAATTTTATTTACATCGTCCATATTATTTTTATGGTTTTAAGTGTGGCTTGTCCACTTATGAGGACATTTTATCTCGTCCTGACTATATGAACGAATTTTTATCTACATCGTCCATATTAAAATAAATTTTCCATGCTCGACACTTTTACCATTCTTTATATTTCACAAGTATGGCTTGTCTATGAATGGTATCTATTTTGCTAGCTTTATTCGTCCATGTATCTGACTTATAGCTTGCGTCATCTTTCGTCCTTAGGTTAGACAATCCTTTACTCATCTTTGGTCAAGATGTTTTCAGCATTTACTCGTCCAAAGATTGGACTGTTTGGCTGGTTAAATTCATCCATGGACTTTGAAATATTCTTACGTGCACGTTTTTCCTCATCCATTAATTAGATGAATATACCTTAGGTTTTACCTCGTCCAGTGCTTAGACGAATATACCTTGGTTTATTTTTCTTTGTTTTATCCTTATTTTAAAGAAAGCTTATAGACGTTACATTCCTACGTCCATAGATTTTACTCGTCTTAGGCCTTTAGCCTTCTTGTGGATTAGTTTAAATGAAATCACAAAAAATTGGTAATTCATACAACATTATACACATTGGAAATCCAAACTGTATGTACATAACATAAACATCGTCCACAAGCATGGCACATGCTTAGAAGCTAGTGCCTTAGGGAATTTAGAAATACTTATGTACAAACAGATAGACTAAGTACATGACTTCGTCCGTCACAAATTCGTCCATAGATAGTGCAGAAGTTAAAAACTAATGCACTTTTAGGGAATTAAAATATTTAAAAACATGCAGTGGTAGTAATAAACATAAGTAAATACGAGGAAAACAACACATAACTTCAACTTCGTCCATGATGCTCGTCCTTGGTGATGCTCGTCCAAGCTATCCCTTTATTGATAGTATCTTCTTAGATGCTCAACGTTCCAAGGGTGCTCTAGCTTCCATCCATCTAGGGCTTCCAAGTAGTATGATCCCTACCTTTTGCAGTTGATAACCCTATAAGGTCCTTCCCAATTAGGCCCTAGCTTTCCATGAGCCGGGTTTTTGGTTGCCAAGGAGACCCTTTTAAAGACGAGGTCCCCAATGTTGAAACGCCTAGGTTTCACCATTGCATCATATTGCCTAGCCATAAGACTTTTGTATCTTGCTGTCCTCTACTCTGCATCCATCCTTACCTCGTCAATAAGATCGAGGTTAAGACGAAGTTGTTCTTCATTGTCCTCGTCTTGATACTTCATCACCCTGTAGTTAGCCATGTGTACTTTTGCAGGTATGACTGCTTCACTTCCATAGGCTAGTTTGAAGGGAGTTTCCCTTGTGGGGGTCCTCATAGTCGTCTTGTAAGCCCATAGAACACGTGGTAGCTCGTCTGGCCATACTCCCTTTGCCCCCTCAAGCCGAGTCTTGATGATTTTTAGCAAGGATCGGTTTGCAACTTCTTCTTGTCCATTTGCTTGTGGGTGGGAGGGTGAGGAATAATGATTCTTGATTTCAAGTTGCTCTCAAAAATCTCAGAAAGGTGTGTTATCAAATTGTCATCCATTGTTAGACACTAGTACCCTAGGTACCCCAAACCTGCATACAATGCTCTTCCAGATGAAGTTTTTGACATTCTGTTGTGTAATCTTTGCTAAGGGTTCAGCTTCCACCCATTTCGTGAAATAGTCAATCCCTACCACCAAAAATTTCATCTGCTTGGTTCCAATTGGAAAAAGGCCCAAAATATCCAATGCCCATTATGGAAAAGGCCATAGGGCCATCATTGGAGTAAGGTATTCCGAGAGTTGTCTAGAGACGTTACTGAATCGCTGACATTGGTCTCACACCTTGACATAAGCCTTAGCATCTGCTTGAATGGTTGGCAAATTGTAACTTGCACGAACAACCTTGTGGACGAGTGCTCTAGCTCTTGAATGGTTGCCACATGCTCCCTCATGAACTTCTCTCAATACATAATTTGCTTCGTCTAGAGCTAAACACCTTAGGTAAGGCTGAGTGAAGCCTCTTTTGTATAGCACCTCGTTTATAAGGACATATTTAGCTTATCTGATCCTTAGCTTTCTGGCCTCGTCCCTTTCTTCTAGAAACCTTCCATCTTTCAGGTAGGTGACTATTGGGGTCATCCAACTTTCTTCACCTTCTATCTGTTGTATCTCTGGAAGATCTATACTAGGCATGTATTGGACTTCATCAGACTCGTCCACTAATCCATCTATGGATGCTTCCTTCGCTAAGGCATTTGCTTCCATGTTTTTTTCCCTTGGGACTTGAATGAAACTAGCTTCTTTAAATTTCTTAACAAGGTGTCTCACCTTATTAAGATATTTCTTCATCCGTTCTTCTTTAGTTTCGCATGTTCCATTCACTTGACCTATAACCAATTGAGAGTCTCCCTGGACAACTATTGATTCAGCCTCTAAAGACTTAGCCAATTCTAGCCCTTTAAGAAGGGCTTCATACTCAACTTCATTGTTGGTTGTTTGATACTGTAGACGAACCTTATACTTCAACTTATCTCCTCCTAGAGACTGCAACACAACTTCTATTCCTCTTGCATATAGTGTAGATGACCCATCCACATGGACGACCCATGTTTTAACGTCTTCCACCCCGTCTAGACTACCATGACTTGGAGTGAATTCTGCAATGAAATCTGCTAGAGCTTGAGCTTTTATTGCATTTCTTGGTTAGTACCTGATGTGAAACTCACTAAGCTCAACGGCCCATTGGATCAGTCGTCCTACGGCTTCCAACTTGTTCATCGCCTTCTTGAGCGGATAATCTGTCATGACATTGATGACGTGAGCCTGGAAGTAATGCCTCAGCTTCCTAGAAGCTGTTATTAATGCAAAAGCCAACTTTTCCATCATCGGATATCATCCTTCTGCTCCCCTTAGTGCTCGACTTGTATAATACACAGGCTTCTGCACCTTCCCTTCTTTCTTGATCAATGCTAAACTTACCGCATGTGGGGACACTGCTAAGTATAAATATAACTCTTCACCTTTTATGGATGGACTTAGCAAGGGAGCCGTAGTAAGATAGACTTTAAGATCCTAGAAGGCCTTTTGGCACTCGTCCGTCCATTCGAATGCCTTCCTGAGAACTTTGAAAAAAGGTTAACACTTATCTGTAGCTTTTGAAACAAACCTGTTTAGAGCTGCAACTCGTCCAATGAGAGACTGGACTTCCTTAACATTCTTTGGTGGTTCCATGTTCAGTATGACTTGGATCTTATCTGGATTTGCTTTAATTCCTCTCTGTGAAACCATGAATCCCAGAAACTTCCTTGACAAAACCCCAAAGGCACACTTACTTGGATTCAGCTTCATATTGTATCGTCTAAGTGTGTTAAAGGTCTCCTGCAGGTCGTCCAGATGTTTTTTCTCGTCCAAGCTCTTCACTAGCATATCGTCCACATAAACTTCTACATTCCGTCCTATTTGTGGACGGAACATGTGATTGACATATTGTTAGAGATAATGTGATTGCTGTAGTGCTAGATTTTTTTAATTTTGGTAACATGGTTCCTGAAATAAATTATACCCATATTGTTCTCATTCCAAAGGTCAAATCCCTTGAAAAGATGTCGGACTTTCGACCTATTAGTCTTTGTAATGTCATATATAAGATTGTCTGTAAAGTCCTAGCTAATAGATTGAAACAGATCTTGCCTTGGTTAATCTCACCTACACAGAGTGTCTTTGTACCTGGTCGACTAATAACAGATAGTGTTTTGGTTGCCTATGAAGTTTTACACACAATGCACTATAGAAAGAAGAGTAAGATAGGGTCCCTAGCTTTAAAGTTGGATATCCGTAAGGCATACAATCGAGTTGAATGGGTCTTCCTTCGGAGTATTATGATAAAACTGGGCTTTTCGGATATTTGGATTGATTGGGTGATAACCTGTGTTACTTCACCCTCCTTTTCTATTCTAATTAATGGCAAACCTTTTGGTAAGATTACACCATCTAGAGGCCTCCGTCAAGGAGATCCTCTATCACCTTATCTATTTCTATTATGTGCAGAAGGGTTCATATCCCTATTAGCAAAGACAAAGATGGATGGCAGGATCCATGGAGTGTCTATTTGTAGAAGAGCGCCCACAATTTCACACCTACTATTTGCTGACGACTCATTGCTGTTTTGCCAAGCATCACAAAAGGAGGTGAATGTGATAAATATGCAAAAGCTTCAGGCCAATGCATCAACATGGAGAAGTTGTTAGTGTACTTCAGCAACAACACTCCAAATATTATAAAAGATTGGACTAAAAGGATTTTGGGTGTAAAGGAGGTGGAGCGGTTTGAAAAATATTTAGGACTGCCCACTTTGATCGGAAGGGCAAAATACCAAACCTTCTCTTATCTCAAAGATAGGGTATGAAAAAAATTTCAAGGTTGGAAGGGCAAGCTGCTATCCAAAGCTGGAAAAAAGGTGTTGATTAAGGTCGTAGCCCAATCAATTCCCACTTATACAATGGGTACATTCTCTAGCCGACGAAGCTATGTGATGAGCTAAATGCAATGTGTGCTAAATTCTGGCAGGGCCAAGTTGGAAAGGAGAGGAAAATCCATTGGAAGAGTTGGAGTATGCTAACTCAATCTAAAAAGGTTGGTGGTATGGGCTTCAGGGATTTGAAATCCTTCAACCTTGTCATGCTAGATAAACAAGGGTGGAGACTATTACAGAATCAGGAGTCACTTGTCTACCAATGCCTAAAAGTTGTTGACTCACCAAATAGCTCATACATATGGAAGAGCATTATGGCTGCCCAACCCGTTATACAAAAAGGAAGTTGCTAGAGGGTGGGTGATGGATCATCAATACGTATTTTGCAAGATAAATGGATACCCAATCACCCATCAAATAAGGTTTTATTCCACCCTACTGAGGAACAATAGGAATGAAGAGTTTCTGAGCTTATTGATCAAAGTTCAAGGTGCTGGGATAGGGAGGTTGTTCTGATGAATTTTCACAGGGATGATGCAAAGGCGATTCTACATATACCTTTGAGCCGTAGGTATATTATGGACAAAGTGATGTGGCTCCATACAAACAGTGGGACATACTCAGTAAAGTTTGGATATCATGTTGCAACACAGGTTCTGAGGAATGAGAATTGGGCAAAAAGTTCCAAAATTCCAACGAGCAACAAGTTGTGGGCCAAACTATGGAAGCTAAGGTTACCAAATAAGATTAAGGTCTTCAGATGGAGGGCTGGTCTGAATATTCTTCCAACTCGTGACAATTTATTTTGCTATAAGATAGTGAAGAATAACACCTGTGACCTCTGTAAATGTGCTCCGGAATCGGGGATTCATGTTCTGTGGGAGTGTGGGGTAGCACAGGATGTCCGGGCAAGCAGTACTGTAAGGTTGCAGAAATTTGTTCTGGGCCAACAAGACTTTCTCCAATTGCTTGAAGAGTTGCTGGATCGTCTGCCAAAGGATGAATTTAAGCTATTTTTGGTCCAAGCTTGGCTCATATGGAATCAAAGAAACTCGATCATTCATGGGGGAAAGCTGAAGGAAGCAACACAGCCGAACAAGAGGGTAGTGGATTACTTATCAGAATAAAACCAAGCATAGGAGCAGCTGGTTATGCCAATCACAACAAGCATCGAAAGTGGGTGGCAACCACCACCTGAGTCCAAATTCAAACTCAACTTTGATGCGGCCATTTTCTCAGATTTGGGATGCTCAGGTATGGGAGTCATTATACGAAATGAAAAGGGGGAAGTCATGGGAGCAATGTCAGCCAGAGGACCCTGGGTTAATGACAGTTTGGAAGCAGAAGCACTAGCATACCATAGAGCCCTGGAGTTTGCTGTCGATATTGGATTTTCTGATTTGATTATCGAAGGAGATAGTGTGCAGGTGATGAATGCAATCATGTCCAGAAAGGCAGATTTGTCTCGGCTGGGACACGTGTTTGAAGATATCCAAGTGCTTATTTCTGGACTAAATTGGGCAGAGGTAGAATGGGTGAATCGAAAAGCAAATTCGGTTGCTCATAGTTTAGCACGTTATGCAAAAAACATTTCAGATGATGTAATTTGGTTGGAAGATCTCCATCACTAGCTTTGGAATCCTTGTATCATGACTCTTTATCTATTTTATGAATGAAGTATCGTTCCGTTTTCAAAAAAATATATTTTGGAATTGTCTACCGGGTCACTTATTAGTCATAAAAATTCTAATTTACTAGTTGAATTTATGTGTGTTGCACAGTTTTACTCAAAAATAATTTTATTGAAAAACAATAACTAAATGAATAGTTATTATATAATATTAGAACTTTCATCTAATGTACCAATATAATAACAATTATAGCTTCTTGAATTTAAATGGTGTATCTAAAAGAGTTACAATAGCATAAGATTTTGTTGACAATAATAATAATGAAAGAAATGTCATGGCTGGGATCAGAGAGAGAGGTGGGAGTGTTGTGTGTGGGTATAATTTTTTGGGTTTGTGTGTGTTTAATTCTGTATTTGTTTTCTAAGAAAAACATAAATAAAAAATGCTACTTAAAGGAAAATACACTTCTTGTATTTGTGCTTAAATCCATGGTTTTCAGACCCGAACCATTCAAAGAACCAGTAAATGGGGAGGTTCAAGATTTTTAAGGTTGGACCAAGGTTCAACCGATGTCGAACTGTGATGGTGTCATAATTAATTTAGTAATTAATTAAAATAAAATAAAGGTATTAAATTTGTAAATAATAGCAAAATTGACTAAAGATATCTTAAAAAATTGAAACAAACTTTTAAATAAATTTTCATGATATTATAAGGGTTAACATAAAATAGTACATTATAAGGTTAATAAAAAATAGTACATCATAAATAAGCATGAAAAGAAATTGTATAATAATCCTTCAAGTAGAAATCAATTCAATTAACTAGAAAACACTTCTAAAATTAAAACATAAATAGTACTAAATTTAGTAATGAAAACAAATTTAGCAATATTTAGAAACTATAAATCATGTAAATCTAATATAAATTTAATAATACTTAATATTAGCTCACTAGAAGCTCACCTGGTCCGTTGGTCATGGCTTCAGTCTTGGTGCTTATTAAGGGAAAGGTCACAGGTTCAATGCTTGGTAACGCCTCTTTCTCTAATTGTTTCCAAATAAGTACAATCCCTTGACCCAGTTGAATCGACCTATGGTTCTAACGGTTTTCCAGGTTGAACTCCAGTTCGTAAGGTTCTCTCAAATTTCATATATACTAAGTTATCAATCTGGGTTTGTGTTCTGGGTTTGTGTTCTTGTTGAAGATAAACACAAATATGAATTTATGTATTTTTTTATTTTTTTATTTAATAAAAAATGAAAAATTAATTTTTTTAA
Source organism: Notholithocarpus densiflorus (assembly GCA_030021035.2). Classification (NCBI taxonomy): domain Eukaryota; kingdom Viridiplantae; phylum Streptophyta; class Magnoliopsida; order Fagales; family Fagaceae; genus Notholithocarpus; species Notholithocarpus densiflorus. Next base: position 82,996 of record JARYZH020000583.1, read on the forward strand.
TTAGATTCTGACATGGCATTTTTATTATTATTTTAATAGCCACATAGGCATTATGTATGCCAGCGTTGCAATCTGTGTGCCACATAGGGCTATAAATGAGCCGAGCTGAGTATTAAAAGTTCAAGTTTATTCTTTTTTTTTTTTTCGAACGCAATCCAAGTTGAGCTTGAGCTCATCACCAAACATGATTTTATGTTCAAGCTTGGCTTATTTTCTTGTCAAGCAAGCTTGAAATTGTTCACGAGTTACTTAATTAACTTATTATTTTCCTATTTATTGTGAAACCATGACTAAAATGTTTTTCCTTTTCACAATTCTATGAATGTTTACTATGAATAGATTGTTTATATCGTCAATAAATTACAAATAATAATTTAATATCATATGAACCTATAGACAAATTTATATAATTCAATTTCAAGTCTATATAAATATATTTTTAAATAAGTATATATATATAAATATAATATTATATATAACTAGTCGCTAAATCGTGCGATGCACGGGATAGTGATATAAATATTAAAACTATTTAGTTTACTTGAAGGTAGTATGACTTGAAAATGATAACAAAATACTTAGGCTACATGAATGCAATTCATATATAGTTAAATCCATTACTATAAAAGTGCTCTTACATTTGCTTTGATAAATACTAATAATTTTAGAAGAAAAAAGAATTACTACATAGTATAAACATATAAATGCTCTTAATATAGTGACCTCTTAAAATTAAGCCTATGACATCTACCTAACCAATTGTGACTCCAAAAGTTCTTACATTTAGGCACTTTGAAAATCTTTTTTATATGAGATTAGTGAAAAAGGTTCAAATCATCATCATTATGTGCAAGGATATAGTGGTAATGATACGAAAGATGGACAAAAAAGTTCTTCAAATTAGTTAATGAATATAGGCCGAGCAAAGTAAATCTAGAAGACATTATGTCCTCATACTGCAATAAGCAAACTAAGATTATGATAATTGGTGAATGGAAAATGAATGTGGTGGCACTCATGAAACTAATTTATAGGTTGAAAGTTTCAACTCTCATACCTTCAAATAAGAGGCCATATTTAATTTGAAAATTGCATAAGAAATTTTAGAGCAAACCTTATTTTGGGTTCTTGCATTTATTGGACTTGATTCTCAAAACTTTTATTTCCTACCCAACACTTTTTTTTTTATATAAGTTTATTTCCTATCCAACACTGCTAGTTTGATTCTGGAAAAGAAAACTTGTACCCCATTTAAGATAGAAAATTTTAAGTTTAAAAAAGTTTAAGGGAAATCACCAACCCATGTTGAAGCTTAATCCTATTTATAGGGAAGATGCTATAATAACCACTACTTATTGAGGCTAAAACAAAAACCATTGGTTAAAACTTTTTAAGTTCCAAAAGTGGTGTTTCCCAATACCCCAACACTATCATTACATCCCACAACCCATTAATCATCTATTATTACAAGAATCCATCCTAGGAAAACTTCCTGCTCACCTACTAAATGAGATTTCAGGAGGAGAAATGCCTCATATTTCCATCTTTCAAATGGCTATCTGCAGATATAAGCTGCATGCACCAAATGCAGGATCTTTATCCAACCTATTTAAATTATTTATAAAATTCAACTAAGACATTTTTTCAAGCATGTGGAGTTCACTTTAAAGAACAGATAAATAATACAAAGAAAATAAATGATCTTTGCCGCAAATGAGGGAGATCATAGTATGATACTCATGAAAAGCAAAAGATAGGCAAACCCCAAGAATTGATATAAATATATATATATATATATTTATATATATTTATATAACAAAACCTACAAAGTAATCCACAATTGCAAACCAAAAAGATGGTTAAACCCAAAAAGCTTTGTCCTTTCATGTAATACCTAAGAAGCAAAACAAAGGTAATATACCCTTTTGTCGAATGTTGATTGTAGATTTTCTAACCACCTAAATTTTCTCGTTCTATTAATGCAACATTCATTATCAGCAGCTTGAATTGACTACGAAAAGAAAGAAAAAAAAATCATATGAAACCAACATGTTCTCCAGAACCAAATAGAAAAAAATGTACCAAGCTTTAGAGGCCAAGACTTGAGCCAACAGAGGCTATGAACAAAGAGAGCGAGACTGAGAGAAGAGGTGAAGTGTTTGGCCGAGATGCTTTGCCAAAGAGAAAGGGACGAGGGGCAGTGTGAAGAGAGAAGAGTAAACTTGGAGAAGTGGTGGAATGCTTAGCTTTTAGATATGCAAGATTCAACAACTGAACATTTGGAGATAAGAAGAGGCGAGAAAAAAGAAGAGAAAGTGAAAGACGATAGATTATTAGGGTTAAGGTTTGGTTAAAGAGTCGGGATGCTTCTTTTTCAAAAAATAAAACGTAAATAAATAAATAATATGGGTGATGATGTGGAAAATTGTGGAGCAGGTCAACAAATAGTCAAAGGCTTCAGTTTTATAGTATATATAGATTAAATCAAGCTCTCATATTCTCGAGCTCATTCACAAATACATTATTATATATACTTAACCTTGACTCATTTAATAATCAAGTCTAAACTTAAGGCTTGAACTTTCCTTTCAAACGAACATAAATAGACATTTTTTCCCAGTCAAGCCTGAACTGTTCATAAACAACTTGATTCATTTTTAGCCGTACAATTGCTTAATAATTACTCAAACTAATTATTAAACTTATCTTGACTTGGGCCTTTATCTAAGTCACTATAGAATTTCCACATAAATATGGTTTCGAAGTAAACTCTCTTTCTAATAATTTTTTAGTGTTTCATTATTCAGTTCGCTTTCGTTGTTTTTGAAGATTCAACATGAATGTAACTAAAGAGCTCACTATGAGCTCATGCAACATCTCTCTTAAACGAGGGTTTAGGTCCTAAATTTGTAGAGTCCACACCCAATATTAGAGGATATTGCATAGAATATATTACACAAAATAATAGATTTGTTAGAAATTTAGGAGATTATAGCCAATTAAAAGCAAGAGTAAGACTAAAATTAATGTCCAAAAAATAAATAGAGACAGACTTATGTCAGGTTAAATGCACAATACAAATAAAATTCACATGATCAAATTTCTGCACTCTTTCCCACTTTCTGTCCAACCATGACCACCCAATTAAACATATAACTTTTTTTTTTGATAAATAATTATACATATAACTAAATGTAAAGAGAAGGACAAAGATTTAACGTTCTTCAAATTGGCTTTGGCTTCCAATATATGAGTACTCATCATTCAACATGGCCAAAATTCTGCTTTCTTCACCTTTGAAATGCTCTCTAGGACTCCCACTGGTGAAACGTGTCCCATCACAGTCACCCTCTTTGTCTCTACATCAATACTGAACGATGTAACCCCTAATATATAAGAATTTTTGTTTGTCAAATACAATAGTGGTATTTATGATCGACAATGATGCAACTAATTTTGAAAATAAAATAGATATAAAGCTATGAAATTGTTTGAACGGAAATTTAATAAAAAACAATTATAACATAGATTGACTTGCAGGTACTCCACTTCATATAGATTGACGGAAAAAAGTGATGTGTATAACTTTGGAGTTTTTCTTTTGAACATAATCACTTGTCTAGGTGATAGAAAGATCCAAGGAAAACATTCACATGAGCCAATGGGTAAGTTTCATGGTTGCTCAAGGGGATATCAAAAATATTGTTGATCACAGGTTGCAGGGCGCTTTCAACATTAACTCTGCTTGGATAGCTGTTGAAATAGCAATGCTATGTGTGTTTCCCACTTCCACTAAAAAACCAATCATGAGTCAAGTAGTGGCAGAACTAAAGGAGTGTCTGACAACTGAAATAGCTCAAAAGGAAGGCTACGAGGATGAATCAAATTATACAATATGAATCTGGCTACTGAACTCAATCCTTTAGCACGGTAAATCGTCATCCACAAATCAAATTGGTGATCGGAAGTTGGAACATAGTCCTTTTGCTTTTTAAACATGTTTCAATGCATATTATACTTCAATTATTCGAATTATGTGTGCAATAAAACCAGTACCCATTGATGGTCCTAACGGACTACTTGTTTTGTTTGTAATATTGTACTAAATTTATCAAATTTGTCAATTCAACATTGTCACAAGATAAATGAAGTATACTACAGTATAAATTACTACGGGGTATTGAAGTTAAAAACATGAGATGAATAATAAACTAGAATTCCAAGTGGAGACTTGGACTTTCACATCCAAAACTCAGAAGTTTTAGCAAAATGGATATTAATATTTCATCTAGACGTACATTTGGGTTCAGCTTAAGCCCAAGGTAGTTTGAGATGAACAAATGAAAATGTGATACCAATTTCCTACCCCCACACCCAATTTCCACGTGTCATTTTAAAAAAAAAATTATGAAAATGGGATTTATTCATAGCTCTTTCGTTTAGAACATTAGACTTTATCAATTAATTTAGCATGTATCTTTTACCTTCTCTCTCTTCTTCATTGTTCATTTTAACTTATTTATCTTATTAAAAAAAAAACTCTTTTTTCTTAATTTTCCCTTGACTTTTCTTTAATTTTCAAACTAGTCCTTAAAGTTTAATTTTTGTCAATTTTTTCCCTTTTTGGAGTTCGTTCAAATTTGATCTTGGGCCACTAGGTAAAGAGCCTTATGAATGTAGGGAAGCGGAGTTGTGCAAGTGGAGTAGAATGGAGTAAGAGAAAAATGGCGTATAAGGCTATTTATCAAATGTTAATAGTACAAGAGTTTCGGTAGGGTTAGACCATATAAATATTTTTGCAACCCTAATTTCTTATAGATCAAAGTGGATAATAGCCACTTGCGTGTATGGATATAGCCTAACCAAAATTTCAAATTTCTCATTTGTCAAAATGAATCTCTAAGGTCCTTCTGTCCAGATCAATGGCAAATGAATGTTTTTAATTAGTAAAATTTGTCAAATAATACTTACCAACAACAAGATCTATTAAATGAACATCTCATGAATGTCTTCAAAACAATTTTTATACATGTTCATTTGCTTACAGATTTGAATAGAAAAATCATATTAAATCATTTCGTCAAAATGACAGACCAATTGACAAAAATACACCTTTGTGGCCTAAATTGATAATTGAAGTAAAAGTTAAGAGACTAAAATGAATTTTAGCCATTTAAAAAAAAAACAAAAAACAAAACAAAAGAAGAGAAAACAAAAAGTATCTAATTCCTTTGACTGTGCAATTTGATCGTAATTGAAAAATCTGTTTTATGTTGTCTTAGATTATGTATCTTTAATTTAATAGGAGATATTATATAATATTTCTTGAAAAATACTACTTATTTTACTGGAAAATAAATACTAATTTTTCTTGATTATGCAAATTGATCTTCATTTGAAAAAGACTACTTATCTTAAATTTAAACATATTGAAAGACATGTTTTGATTTCCTTAAAAAATATTTTTAATTTCCTTTGAAAAGAAAACCCTACCTTTTACAGGAAATTGTCACCAATTTTTTATTTTTATTTTTTGAATTTTTTTTGAATAATGATATTTTTGAAAAACTAAAACATGACAGTTAAGGGGCTTGCTCTATGTCTTGAATCAAGAAAAGGGGAATTAGACGTGGCAAAACGGGCGGGGCAGGTTCGGGTCGGGTCAATCGGGTTTGCGGGTCAAACGGGTTGCTGGTCAAAACGAGTCATTTTTAAACGGGTCATTTGGGTTGCGGGTCGGATCGGGTTTACCCATATTTTTCAAACAAGTTTTTTTTTTTTTTTTTTCAATTACAAAAACAAAAACAAATCAATGACAACCTGTTTAGAGAGAATGAATAAAATCAATTAAGCAAATGAATTGCATTTAATGCCACTTGTTAATATCCTTCCAATTCTGATAGTTTTGAGCATGACAAAAATTATTTATAGTCATAAATTCATGATGGAAAAAGTTTTCAATGTTAATAGTTCACTGTCAAGATGCATATAATTACAAGTTTACATCTTCAAAAAGAGATAGATCTTAAAACAAATAAAACAAGTAAGCTAGCAAAGTAGCAAGTTATCGGTCTTCTTAAATGCACATGTTCCTATTGCGTTTAAAATAATAGTAAAGTTAGATTACTTAGAAAGATAAACTAAACAAAAAATGATTTAAAATAAATATAACATATTAAGTAAAGTAGAATAAATAAATATTTTATAAGAATTACACCTCAATCTCAATCTACTCAACATTGGTAGCAGATTCAGTACTGCAAATATTCATACTTGCAAATTGTAGCTCAGCTAAATGAGTTTTTTTTTTTTTTTTAATGGTTGTCTTAACTCTTGACAGCCTTGGCCCTTGCCTTGTGTAACGTGTGTGGTCTAATGGTCTTGTCTGAGTTGTCTCATGGCAATTGGCAATCACTGAAGGGCCCTTGCCTTGTGTAACGTGTGTGGTTTAATGGTGTAACGTGTGAAGGCTGAAGCTAGGCTTTTTTCTTTTTTTTATGGAAAGCAGTGCACTGAAGTTAGGCTAGCTAGCTTTTGACTTTTGATGAATCAAATAGTCATTTTTTATAATATATAATATATTGATTATAAGTTTTGGTACTTTGTGCTTTTTGCACTTAGTATTAGGACATAATTTAAATATTTTTTTAACAAATTTTTTTAACGGGTCAGGTTACAGGTTATCCGGGTCGGGTCAGGTTGACCCGCAAAAAATGGGTCGGGTCACGGGTCAACCCGTTTTTGCTTCGAGTCAAAAAAATCGAATTCAGGTCAGGTATTTTTCGGGTCGGGTCGGGTCAGAAAATTCTGACCCATATTGCCATGTCTAGGGCCTAAAAGCCTAACACTCCAAGTCGTGGGCCAAAAAACATATCTCTCAGCCCATGTTCTGAATGTCACGAAAAATCGCTTTTGTATCGGCTTTGTTTACTAAGCCCATGCTCAATAAATCAAATAGAAGGCACTACACGGTATTGTGCTCCATGCCTAGTGAGATCCATTAGACTGAATTGTTCGGAACTCTATATTTTTTGGGCTTTATTTAACTAAGCTCATTCCCAATGCATCAAATAGAAGACACTACTAGATTTTGAGCCCCAAAGCCTAGTGAGATCCATTGACTTCACTGCAAGGCATTGAGTCCAATGGAATCAGAGAATAACACTACACCGCAATGGATATCAAAGCCCAATGGAATTGGACTCATTGGGGCCCACAAAGGCGTAGCCTGTGTGTTACACTTACATGTGCAACAAATGCCTAGGTTTTGTCTAGCTTGGACTTTGATATCCAAAACTTAGAACTTTTAGCAAATATGGATATTTATATAGATGTTTTTTTTTTTTTTTTATAAGATTTATATAGATGTATTACATTGGGATACAACTTATTAACTTAAGCCCAAGGTGCTTTGGGATGAAAAAGAGATACCAATCTCCACCGCACACCCAATTTCCAAATGTGTCATCTTTTCTTTGATTAATCATAGGTCTTTTGAGTAAAACCAATAGATCTTACCAATTAATTTAGCACGTACCTTCTAGTATGGTTTTAAAAACCGATACGGTGAAAGAGCCGGAAAAGAGACTGATTACCGGTTTTCTAGTCGGTCCTAGGTTCGACCGATAATCGAACCGGTAACGTCATAAATAATTTAATTAATAATTATAAAAATAAATAAATAAATAATTTTATACCTGGTCATTTTAACTAAAAAATTAAATAATAATAAACATTAAACTTTAGCAGGCTTACCAACTTTTAGACACCACTCAACACAATTCAACCAAAAGAAAACATATACAAGCACCCACAACTTACTGTAAAATATTTTAGTTACTTTTTAACCTTTCAAATAACAAAAAGTAAGTGTACCAATAGATAGTAATATTCATTACCCAATTGATTTGTTTTTTCCCTCCACACATTCTCCACGTTAGTAATTTTTTTTTTTTTTTTTTTTTTTGAGATAATTTTCCACCTTAGTACTTAATATCCCAACTACCACACCTTTTTGAATCTCTACAACCTGTCAACCACTGCCACATGTTGGTTCAAGTTTCAACCACTCTTATTTACATTTTCCCATCTCACTTTTTGCTCTTCATCTCTCTCTCTCTCTCTCTCTCTCTCGTAAATATGAGCATTTGCAAGAGGCAGGAGCAGCAAAAAAAAAAAAAAAAAAAAAAAAAAAAAAAAAGCCTCAACTGAAGCAGCAGATCATTACAATACTGCTTATTTTTGGGCTTCTTTGGCTCTTCCTCAACCCAAATATAGTAAATCTGATTTTTTTTTTCTTTAGAGCAAAAGGTAAGTAAAGTAAATATGATGTTTTTGGGTCATTGTGGGTGTCTTAGGCTTCACCACTTCATACTTGAGAAAGCATTTTCAAAATCAAAACCTCCCTTCTTAAATCTGAAACAAGATCTCTCTTTTAAATTTTTTTTTTTTTTTGGTTAATAAACACAACAGCTGAAGTATTTATGAAGAAGTGCTAAAACTGGTTTAACCACACCGGTTTCTGGTTATGCCAGTTGAACCGGCGGTTTGTACTGTTTTTCAGTTTTTCTTTCATTTTCGGTTTTAACTAATAATCGGACCGGATTGAGGTCCGGTTCTCGGTTGAACCGGACGGTTCGGTCCGGTTTTAATAACCTATTCTACCTCCTCTCTCTTCATCTTTTGATTACTTTTTTATTTTATCGTCAAAACCTTCATTTTAACTTATTGATAATCTTCAAATTAAAAATAATAAATTCGGTATTCCTTAAGTTTTCCTCAGTTGTCAAATTAGTTTTTATAGTTTAATTTTTACCGTCAAAACCTTCATTTTAATTTTATAATATTTTCATTACAAATTTTAGGGGTAATTTTTTATTAGTTCTAATTTGAACACATTACTAAAAAATTTTTTTCCTACTAATAACAACCTACTACTTAAGATTTGTTGTAAAAGTTTTATAAAAATATTGTGGACAGTACATTTCTTTTATTGTAACCTCCTATCAATGCATATCAGAAAAAATGCTAGGCCCACATCTCTTTACACAATTTGCAAGTTAAAATTCAATTTGAAAGTGCTACGTGAACATTTTCACAACAATTCATAGGTGGTAACTTATTATTAGTTATAATTTGAACCAACTAATAAAATTACTTTTTTGCCCACCAGTAACAGCTAGTAATAACATGTCATTTAGAATTTGTTGTGAAAATGTTGTGGATATAGCATTTCTCTTAATTAAATGAATTTTCAAAATTGTAAAAATTACATGTCTTTATTCAAACTCTTAATTCCTACGTTAACTACAATTAAAATTAGAGTGTTGTTAATGATTGCCCTTAAGGTATTTGTTAATAGATCATTTTAATAAAGTTTTAATACTACTTTTATGAGAAATGTAAAAGCTGTCAAAAAAATCTGTTACTTTATTTTTTTTCCTATAAAATGTTTCAAAAAATATTTTCTAAATCAATGCCCTCAGTGTATTTGTTAACATACCCTTAAAATTAATAGGATAAATTAGCTATTTGATCCCTAATTTTTAGTTTGACTATCAATTTGGTACCTAACATTTTAAATGTGTTAGTTTAGTCCTTATCCTTTTATTGTGTCAAAGTGGTCACTATCGCTAAATGGTGGATAAAAAATATTAACATGGCTAACTGTAATATTAATATATTATATTTTCCGCCACATAAGCTACCACATGTCCTAAAATTGAAATTTTTTTGAACTTAGCTTATTTTGATCTTCATTACCAAATAAAGATTCGAAATTTTATTTTTCCCTACTTTTCTTTTCCTTTGCTTTATTGGGAACCAAACATGGAATAAATACTAAGAAATCAAAACTCAACTCAACTCACAATAAGCCAAATTGGACAATAGGCCTCAAGAAACTTCACAAAATGAAAATTTACAACAAGAAAATTTGAGGAAATGGATGAGAGAAGCAATGAACCAAAGCGACCTATGAAGATATTATAAGAGAGAGAGAAAGAGAGACTCACAGTGCAAACCAAATAATTGAATAGAGAAAGAGAGGACTTTATTGGAAGTCTAGGAAGTTTCGGTTAGTGTTGATAAACTAAATATGTGAAATGTTAGAGATTAAATTGACACAAAGTCTGAAAGTTAGACTAAATAGTAATTTGCCATTAAATTTTTTTTTTTTTTTTTTTTCCTTTAGGGTGGTTTAATATTGGGCTTTTTTTTTTTTTTTTTTTTTTTTTTTTTTTTTGATACATATTGGACTTTTTAGACTAAAATTTTAAACACCATTTGTTTTTCTAATGTTACTTTTTAAAATATGTTCAGTTTTAAAAGGTTGAAAAGTTAGTTAGTTGGTCCAAATAGACATGAACATGTATATATGTCAAATCATTGAAAACGTCATGAAAATTATTCATCTAAAAACAAAGTAATAACAAGGATGACATTTCTTCCTTCGCAAGCATGTGTGTGCACACTACACGCACTGAATGGCTTTACCTATTATTAGACCAAGAAGCTAACAGCCATGACAGTCAGACAGAATGGATTTACCTATTATTGTACCAAGAAGAGTAAGCTACAAATCTGAAATGCAAAAGGACAAAGTAAATATATGTTGTATGCCTGTGTCTCTCCCTTTAGGGCTTTTGAATTTTGATGCATTAATCAATTTCCAAATCTCTGGAGCTCTAAGAAGAATTAGGGTCCTAACTCCTAAGGCCTAACCCCAATATGGGATAAGGATTGGTAAATGGGAAACATGCCTACTCTCATGTTAAAGTTGCAGGTTTCAATAATTAGATTAATTAATAAAGTCTTCTATTAATATTGAAGAAGATATTTGGAAATTGAATTCCCCCTGCAACAAAAACTAGTTGGTATCTTGACCTAATATTAAAGAAAAATCTTAATAGAACGGACAACATAATTGAAATTCTATTGTATCTAAAAAAATAAAAGTAAAAGATTGCAAAATTCATATTGAATAAGTTATGCTTAATCATTGTCACAAGACTCACAACTCATCACAAGACTGACAATAAAAAATTAAAAAAATTAAAAAAATTGTTCATAACTCATTAATAGGGAAAAAGAATGCAGCTTCTGTGTTTGAGGCCAAACTATATTTGATATTTGTTTTTAAGAATTCATTATTTAAATATCAACCGGCAGTTAAGCTGTCAATATAATGGGTGTTAGACCTTTTCTAATAGGAAAAATGTTGAAACTACTACAAGCGTTGCTGTATTTGATATTGAGTCCAAATATACTGTCCCACCCTCTGTGCTTCACTTTATATTCCACTAATCAAAATTTGCCACATGTCTACTTATTTCATTAATGCCTAATTTTATGCCTTCTCCTTTATTTACCTAAAATTTGCCACATAGTACACATTGGCGATAAGTTGCAATATACCAGTCCTTTGACATATTCTAATTTTTCCTTTACCTTTTATAGGCAATTTGGATGAGTCTCCCAAACGAACATTGTCTTGAACACCTTCAACAAGCTCAACAAAGAGCTCATTTTTTTCCACTCATGTGATTGCTAGCTCCAGAATCAAGATACCACACCTCTTGCGAATTATTTTCCTCTTCTTGTGCAAAAAGAAGTGTACATTCTTCTTTTTCAACATTGGATGCCTCAACAAGATTAGATTGTTTATTGTGCTCCTCAGATTTATTGTACCAGCAGTCTAATGCATAATGTTCAAATTTGTTGCAATTGAAACTTTGGACATTTCTATTACCTCCACGTTCGTAAGCAGATCTGCCTCTGAATGTTCCTCTTCCACGACCTTTGCCATGGTTGCTATTGGTATATCCTCCACAGAAGCCATTAGGCTTCTCCTCTCTTAAATTCAATTTTGAATCTAATGCTTGCTCAATGACAACAGAGCTAGAATTCTTTTCCATAGGTTGCTTGTACACTTGAAGAGATCCTATTAATTCCTTAATTGAGAGAGTCTCCAAATCTCTGGACTCTTCATTAGCCACCACGACATGCTCAAATTTATTTGCAAGAGATCTTAATATTTTCTCCACCACACGAACATCTTCAATACTCCTTCCGTTACTTTTCAAACGATTAACAATTACAAGTAATTATGGAAAATAATAAGAAATAGTCTCACCATCTTTCACATGAGCAACTTCAAACTTGGCACAAAGTGTTTGCAAATGAACTTTTTTCACACGATCAACACCATTGAAGAAAATTTCAAGAATCTCCCATGTTTCTTTACTCGACTCTGCTTTGGCAATTTTCTCCAAAGTTGACTCATCCACTCCTTGATAGAGTAGAAACAGTGCCTTCTTGTCTTCTTCCTCTAATCCTTGAGAAAAAAAAAATTCTTTGCATTGTAGGTGGCTTCTTGCTCACTTGTGAGTTCTACATACCCATCAGTAACGAGCTCCCATAGCTCTTGTGATCCGAACAACACTTTATTTGAATCTGCCAGCTCACATAATTTTCTTTCATCTATTTAGGAATTTTTGGCTGCACCATGTTAGAAGACATCTTCACTAATGGTGTAGACAAAGACTCTAGGCTCTAAGAACTTGGCTCTGATACCACTTTGTTTACTTTACAAAGCCTTGACTTAAATTTCAACAAAGTACTCACAAGAAAGAGAGGAATGAAAATTTTATTAGAGTACTTCAAACTCACAAACAAAGATATTAGGCTACTGCCTTGAGAGCTCACTACAACTTTTTCTCTCACACACTTTCACATCATACATCTATCCCATTTTATAGGGTGAAGTTACAAGAGCTGTGATTATTGTCATGACTCTTTGTTTCATTATAAAAAATTCTAGAATGTGGAAGACTCAAAGACACAAATGTTATGGAATGACAATAGACACAAACAGTTATGGAAAAACAAAAGACACAAACAGTTATGAAAAACAAAAGACACAAGCTGTTATGAAATATCAAAAGTCACCTTTTAGTTTACCACTTCCAACAGTATTTGCATTCCACAAATTTTTTTTTTTTTTAATATAAGATAGAATTTCTACTCTAGCTTAATCTAAGTGTATATGTGTGTGAAGCTTCCTCCTGAAGACTTGAACTCCAGCCCTTATCCCCCACACTCCACAAGCACTTATACTTGTGGAGTGACCATCGCACCAAGGGTGTGCAGTGGTTGTTATGTTTTTTTGACACCTCGAATGAACATACATAATGAATAAGCTAGGCTTGCAAAAAGGATAGCACACTTGATAAGTTTTCTCTTTACAAGTATGTTGAAGCCTTTCTAAAGAGTAATATTTAACCTCAAATATTATTAATTAAAAAAATCAAAACTAAGCTCAAATAATTCATAAACCAAAATAATATTCACATGTTAGAGAAAAAAAAAATCCGAAACTTCAGGTGCACGTACTATTAAATGACAAAAATACTAAACACTAGAAGTATGAATTTTATTTCAAAATTCATAATTTCTTCTCTAATGTATACAGTCCCAACGAAAGCCTCAAAACTAATTGTCATCCATCACAATTTGAAACAGAAAATAGAAGGAATAGAGTGAGCTTGACTACTCAATAAATAACCAATTTCCTAACAATCTGGATTAAACATATAAGAAAATGTAAAGTAAAATAAAAATTATGCATTGTAAAAATCATAGACTTTGCAACATCATTTCAATAAAATCAATAGTTTCAATGAAGAAATAAATAGCTTTTCTTTTTTCTTTTTGATTCAAAATTCTTACATATGCTAAATTCATATACTAACAATTAATACCATTATAGTTGAAAATATCTTAGTATGGACTAAATTGCAATTATTTAATTAAGTAACTGAAATTATTAAATCAAATTTTGCAAGAAAGACTAACAATTTTTATAAATAAAATATTTATTTCTAACTTTTATCCTAATTACAGAAAAGCTCACTAGCCACGTATGATGCATAATTCTATCCTAATTACATAAAATTTCACTTACCATGTATGATCGATGTATACTTAAATACTAAAAAATCTAGTGTCATAAAAATTGTAGGGGTGATAGGCCCAGGAGCCCATATTTATGTATATATTGGGCTAGGGGCCCAATCCGAGGATGTTAAACAATCCGAAGACAGATAAACATGTTCATAAGGATCCGTGTTAGTAGGTGAAGAAGTGAAATCTAGTTAAGGTCATCCAGAAGGGTGGTCCGAGGAAGAATCCCTCCTCGGCTAAGAAAAGTCGAGATCAGAGGATGTGGTATGCCATTAAGAGTAACATTCTGGATCATTCCATGAATGAGGATAAGTATCAGGAAGGAACGGGACAAAGGAAAGTCATGAAATATCTCAAGGGAAAGCTGCTACCACCGCATTAAATGCTTTGCAGCTAACTCTTTGGCCGCATTGATGAGGAAGTGATACCTGAACAGTGACTTTCAGCCTTACAGCTACTACCTAAAGACTTTAAGAAGATGCTGATGGGACAAAGATCAACACCTACAATCTGATCTGCACGTGGAAGGTGGAGATGAAAGGGGAAGATAGTATAAAATGGAAGAGAGACTCTGAGAGTGGGGGATCGAGAAACTAAGAGAAAAACACTGTAGCAATCAAGAACTAAATTTGTAATCAAACTTGAGAGAAATATATATGAACTGATCTCCTCGGACTGTGCCGAGGACGATTTCCTTTAGTTTAAATCAGTCTATCTTCCTTTTTTTGTCATCTGAATTCATTTTACTTGTTGTCCAATTCATTAAAGCTCAGTTTTCCAATTCACTCTCTACAAATTCATTTTATTGGGCTTTTTGGGCCTAAGTTCATCCATCACTTGGGCTAGGAACCCAAATTGCGTCCTTACAAAAATTATACACAACTTCTTTGTGTGATGCAGCAGAGCGTGAGTGATGAATAAAAAATTATAGGTTCATATGTAAGTGATAGACAACCATTCACAATTTTCCACGTCAGAGTTACGGCAAAAAATTGTAGTTTGTGGTCCTAAAACCACTCAAACTTCCTTAAAAAAGAAAAACAGCAATTCTCAAATACTTATTTGAAACTTCTTTGGCTTACAGGTACTATGCATCAAACAAGTTGAATGAAAAAAGTGATGTTTTTAGCTTAGGGGTTGTTCTATTGGAAATAATCACAAGCCGTCCTGCAAAAACTAAAAATTCTAAGAAAGTTCATATAACTAAATGGGTTAGTTCTATGCTTGAAAAAGAGGATGTTGAGAATATTGTACATCCGAGGTTAGAAGGAGACCTTGACATTAATTCTTCTTGGAAAGCAATAGAAGCGGCAATGGCTTGTGTATCTCCCACTTCAATTGAAAGGCCAACCATGACTCATGTTGTGATGGAGTTAAAGCAATGTTTAGCAATGGAATTGGCTCGAAGGCATGGAGGGTTTGAGTCTGATTCAGGCCAAATTAGTGGAATTGACCATTCGGAACAGACTCCCTTGGCAAGATAGTAATTGTCAAAGAAAAAAAAAAAAAAAAAAAAGAAAGAAGAAGAAGAAGAAATTGCTGGATCTTTTCCAGCTTGAACATAAACTTTTCAAAAAAATAAAATAAAATAATAATAATAATAAAGGTTGCACCAATGGCCTGTTATCACACTGCGCCCTTTGTGTGGTTTGTATTCAGGGTTGGATCCCTTCAATTTATGCTTATTATATAAAAGGAAGTTGCTGGAGGAGATGGGGCAATATCATGGTCTATGTAAAACCCTTTTGGGGTATTTTTCGCAAAAAGAAAATTGATTATTATCGTTACAAGGCATTATTTATGTGTAACTTTTTTTTAACTCTTTGTATGCATTACAAAGTGGAATAAAATAGCTGTCTATGTGTGCTGTATAAAGATTCCATCTTTCATATTTTGCATATCCGAAGTTTGTAATAAATTGTCTAAATTTGTATGATAAAAAAAAAAAAAATTTAAAATATTACAAAAATGTTAGCTATAATGCATTTGTACCAAATGTGATATATTGAAACTACGTGTATAGCATTTTTTGCTATTATTGTTAGTGAGTTAGTTACTTAACAATTAGTTAGTTAGCTGGCCGGAAAGTGCTAAGAAGGAATTCTGTATAAGCTGCCATGAGATGAATAAAAATCTATCCAGAAAGTTAACCGAACTCTTCCCCTCTATGCTTAGGAGGCTGATTACCCTCGAAGTAATTCTTGCTATGTTCTTCCTTTAATTGTCTAAATTACCAAGTGCTTGACAATAAAATTGCCCACATTTGTGATTGTCCTAACCATTTTCTCTACTATGCAAAAAGTGTCTACACTCTTGTTAAGATATAATCAACCTTAGCGTAAATTCTATTATCAGAAGTCTACTCTTTTTAAAACTATATTACCAATAGTTTACTCTACATAAAACTATATTACTTAAGTTTCAAAAAATTTAAAACTCTATTCCAACTAAATCTCTATTACCAAAAATTTCAAGAAATTTAAAATAAAATTTAATATTTTATTTAAATATTTTAATCATGTATCATAATTTTGAATTTTAATATTATAAAACTTGCACGCGATATACACTATATGCTTCAAGTGGCTCAATATATGTATGTACTAAGATAGTTAATTTAGACTTTCAAGTGACTCATTAATTATTATTATATTTTGGATAATACTTATAATTTTTTTTTTTTACATACAATATTTAATTTATATGTGCATCACCCGGACATACTACTAGTATGTTATAATTTTTTATATGTTCAATTGGTTTATCAATTTTTTTATATATATTAATTGTAAGGACCAGATTTGAATCTCTAGCCCAACAGATAGATGGACTGAGGCCCAAAAGGCCCAAAATAATGAATTTGTAGAGAATGGGTTGAAAAACTGGGCTCTAATAAATCAGACAAACACAAAAGTAGATTTAGATGACAAGAAGATGTAAATGGACAGGTTTATAATGAAGAAAACTATCCTCGGCAAAGTCCGAGGAGATCTGTTCTTATATATTTCTTTCAGATTTGATTACAAAGTCAGTTCTTGATGCTACAATAATTTTTTCTTTGTTTCTCAATCCCCTTCTCTCCTTGCATCTTTTCTTTTTTATACTTTCCTTTTCCTTCACCTTTGCCCTCTACATGCATGCCAGATGGCTGGTGTTGATACTTGTCCCATCAGCCCCTTCCATAAGTCTCTGTGTAGTAGCTGTAAAGCTGATAACTACTGTTCAGGCATCACCTCCACATTAATGTGGCCAGAGAGTTAGCTGCAGAGCAATTAATGCGGTGGTAGCAGCTTTCTCCTTAGATATTTTAGGACTCCCCTCTGTACTTTATTTCTGTAATGCTTATTCGTGCCAGCAGAACTTCCTAGAGCATCCCCCTTGATGGTAACCCACCTATTCGGACCTCAGCTTTAGCTAGCCGAGGATACATTTATCCTCGGCCCACCCTTTTAAGCCATTATGACCAAAACTAATTTCTTTACTTACTAACACAATCTCTTCTGACAAATATTTATCCTCCTCGGACAACCTCTCGTCCTCGGCTTGGGCCACGGGCCTAATATATAAACAAATAATGAACTTCCTGGGCCTAACATCCCTACAATAGCCCCTCGAGATTCTTCTTTCTGGCTCCTCGGGAAGAAATGAGGATTTCAACGTCACTGTAGTCGCTCTGTGTTCTTTGCATCCCACCTCTGCCTAAGAAGATGCCTTTTTAATTGCCCAAGGCACGATCCTGGTGCTTTGGCACTCGAGACGCGCCTTCATTAAATTCTTACGGCTCCTTGTCCCCCATGTTCTTCGGCGTGATGCAGATCCAACGATTGATGTTTTTGTTGAGTACCGAGTGGGAATTTTCCTGCTTCTAACTTTTTCTTTGATATAAATATCACTCAAATTAATCACTCACCTTACTTTAGCATTCACTTAGCTCTAGCGCTTATACACTGAACCTGCCAACCTTCCCAACTTACTCATGCTCTTACAAATACTAAAAGCTCATCTGAGGATAACATTCTTTCTTTCATAAGTTTTTGTTTATCCCCTCACTTTATTTTTCCACATACTTTTCTTCTCTTGGTGTCTTTTTCTCCTCGGCTCTTCTTCCCTTTCATTATCTCCTTAGTGCGTCCAATTCCCTCCTAAGAATGGGTATATTCAAAAGCTTGGTAGATTCTGAAAAGGGTTTAGAGAGCTTCAGAGCTCAATATAGGATCCCCCCAGAAGTAGGCGTTAGATATTGTAAGGAGGGGCAATGGTTTGAAGAAAGGCGAGAGGGAGAGGTATTAATCCCAATGATCGCCTTTATAGAAGGGGGAATGAGAATCCTTATGGGCACGGTCACTAAGGATTATCTTAAGGCCCATATGTTAACGCCCCCAATATGTTTAGGATATTAGGTTGTGTAGATTCCCTAACTGAGAGAATGGGCTTAAACCTTACCCACCACGATATAAATTGGATTTACAACCTCCACCACCTCACCAGGTAGGGATACTACCTAAAGTCTAGGTACCCTGAGGTTAGACTTATCCAATGCCTTCCCGACTCCAATAAAGGCCTGAAAAAGGACTTTTTGATCCTGTTAGGGGAGTGGCACAATGGCCTCCCTTGTTCGACGAGGGAGGGGAAACCAAGTGGGGCTTTAGGTTTAGATTCACAATTTCAAAATTATCCCCTTTCCTTGTTTTTTTTTTAACCTTTGCTCATATCTAAAATTTTCTTTGACTCACATTTTACCAACGATGTTTTTTTTTTTTGGTCTTCCTTGATGGTTTTACAGACCCACACGCTGCTATGCCCCACTTCGGCCTTGTAAACCAGGAGAGTTTGGACAAGATTTTAAAGGCTGAGGTCATTGTCCACTCTGACGGCCAGCTTAGGGCAGCCCACTTGATATTGGGCTACACACCAATATCCAAGAGTTCCCAATTGCCTAAGTGCGTTATTAAAGCGAATGATCCCCGGCTGCACCGGATTAGCGTTGCTGCTCCAAGCTTCCTCGTCACCGGACCAGTACCAGAAGGCATTCTTGCCACCACACCTATCCTAGAAGGCTTTCTTGCCACCACACCTATCCCAGAGGGAATACCAAGGGTAGCCTCGCCCTTACAACGCGCTGCCAACAAGGCCACTTCATCACAGCTAACTGTCAAGGAGGAGGAAAAGGAAGAAGATAGAGGAGTGGTGGAATTGACTGATTCTGAAGACGAGTTTGCTGTCTTTGACCAACCACTATCTCCAAACTCCCCGGTTCAAGCAGATAACCTTCGAGGAGACATCGTTGTTCCTGAAGAGATGGGAATCCAACGTAAGCAAAGATCAACCCTCCAAGAGCTGCTTAAGTCCCAGCCTGGGGGCAAAGTATTCGGGAAAGCAGCCCAGACTCGACTTACTACTCCTCCAGCCCAAACCCGACTTCCTACTCCTCCACCTGCCCAACATACCCGGGCCGACCCTGTCGACCATAAAAGGAAGAGGGATGATAAGGGCAAGGAAGCTATGGAGCCAGAGAAGACCCACTCCTCCCAAGAGGTTGAACCTCAGAGGGGGTTCAAGCAGCCCGGGGTTATGTAGACGAGGTCGGCCCATGAGGCAGAATGGAAGGGTGAGCACCAAGTTGCAACCCCAGCCTAGGCCCTACCCCTGGAACTGGATGGGGCTCCTCTATCAAGTGATGCCTCCATCCGGGACTTTCAGGAGGGCAAGGCTAGGCACATAGCCGATGTTGTGGAGTAAACCCTACTGTTGCCAAAGGACATGGCTGACCTTAGATCCATGAGGAAACATGAGGTCTTCCTTGGCCTGAAGAGGGACTTGGCCATGATAAGTTAAGTTTTTTTTTTTTTTTTTTTTTTTTTTTTTTTTTTTTTTTTTTTTTTTAACTTCGTTTCCTTCCTAAGGCGTTCAAGTAGTTTTTAGGGCCGAGGAGATGGTGGGTAGTTCTCACTGTATGTACAAGGAAGAGGAGGGGAGGCGAATTGCAGCCGTAGAGGCCTTCTAGGTGGCTGAAAAAAGCGTTAAAGACCTTAAGGCCAAACTGATCGAGGAGGTGAGAGAGAGAAAAAGCGCTGCTGCTGCCTTGGAGAGTGCTGAGAGGCAAACAGAAGGCCAAAGGGTACTGCTCCGTAATGCCGAGGACCAATTGGCCACCTCTAAGGAATAGATACTCGCTCTAAAGAAGAAGCTGGAGGAGGTCCAAAAGGCTAAGGATCACGCGGAAAAGGCCAAGGAGGAGGCAGAGAAAGCTCGAGAGGAGGCAGAGCAACATAGATATGATGTTGGGAAGGCCGAGACCGAGGACGCCTTTAGGGCTGAGATCCTAGGGGTATGTAGACTTTACCGTGCCCAAGTATGGGATGAAGCCCTCAACCAAGCTGGGGTTGAGGCTTCTTCTGTGCTGAGGAGGGCAGAAAGTGTCTACTACCCCCCAGCCATCCGTGCTTCTTCCTCAAGCAGTGCCAAGCCAAACGTCCCTCCCGAGGTGGCAGATCCTAAGAAAAACAGCCCCAGCAAGGTCCCCCCATCTTCTGGCAGCCCTCCAAAAATAGCTGAGCAGCTTTGGGTGAATGAAAAAATGACTGAGGAAACAAAGGTGGTGGCCTCTGATGCCACTAAGCCCTTGGCTGTTCCCCAGGATCCTGCTAAAGACAAAGAGGCATCTAGGATGGAACTAGTTCTTGCAACTCTTCCAATTCCTTCCAAAGGTGACCCTAAAGGCATAGGCCAAGGATTTTCAGAGGCTACTGTCCCACAGTCCCAGGCCCCTTCTCATGGAAAAATTGTAATAAAAAAGAAGTAGATTTAAAAATAGTTCTCCTTTTCTTTTCTCTTTTTGTTTTGTCTGGCAACTTCTGTTTTGGTTTTCATAACTTGTAACCAAGTTGCCATTTTGTATTCAATTTGCCTTGCTTCAAGGCTTTTATTAATGAAAGATATGAATACTTTCCTTCTTTCCATGATTCTTACACAAGTGTTGATATAATTTCTATATTGTTGAACATTTAACAAATATAATAATAAAGAGAAACCCTTCCTCACCATGATTCTACAGTAATGCTGCATATATATAGGTTTTAAAATTACTTTGTGTCTTACTCATCGATAAGTTTATAGGGTCAAAGGGATAATCAATTTTCAAACTGACATAGGTATGCCTGCAAAGGCTTTAAGTGATGCTCATGTGTATCTAGTTCGGACTCTTATTATAGTGAAAGTCATTGTTGTTTGGAGTAATTATGCCTGACGTTAAAGTAATCAATAAGGAATACTAATTTACCTTAAATGTGTAATCCAAAAAGTCTGCAACAACTAAGGTTTTGCCCTGTCACTTAGCAATTTGATAGAAAGTATTAATTTACCTGAAGCATGTGGTCCAAGGAGCTAGGCATAGCAAAGGTTCTATTTAACACTTAGAAAAATAACTTGTAAGATATCAATTTACCCAAGGTATGTGGTCCGAGGAGCCAGGCATGACCAAGGTTCTGTTTGATTCTTAGAAAGATGTCAGGGAGTATTAATTTATCCAAGGTATGTGGTCCTAGGAGCCAGGCATGACCAAGGTTTTGTTTAATACTTAGAAACATGTCATAACATGTTAATTTTCCCAAAGCATGTGGTTCGAGGAGCCAGACATAGCTAAGGTTCTATTTAACACTTAGAAAAATAACTTGTAAGATATCAATTTACCAAAGGTATGTGGTCCGAGGAGCTAGGCATGACCAAGATTCTATTTGATTCTTAGAAAGATGTCAGGGAGTATTAATTTACCCAAGGTATATGGTCCGAGGAGCCAAGCATGACCAAGATTCTATTTGATTCTTAGAAAGATGTCAGGGAGTATTAATTTACCCAAGGTATGTGGTCCGAGGAGCCAGGTATGACCAAGGTTCTGTTTAATACTTAGAAACACATCATAACGTGTTAATTTTCCCAAAGCATATGATCCTAGGAGCCAGACATAGCTAAGGTTCTGTTTAACACTTAGAAAAATAACTTGAAAGATAGTAAAACGTATGATACACAATATAGTAAACCCAAATGTGGTGAAGAATGCTTTTATTAATAATAATACATTCTCAGGTTATTTACATTCCAGAGGCGTGGTACAGCCTTTTCCTCTAGATCTTCAAGATAATATGCACCTATTCTGCCCACCGATGTGATACGATATGGCCCTTCTCAGTTGGGTCCCAATTTTCCCCATGCTGAGTTCCTCGCAGTGCCTAAAACCTTCCTTAAGACCAAGTCTCCAACTGTCAGTGGCCTTAACTTTACGTTAGCATCATACCCCTGCTTGAGCTTATGTTGATAGTAGGCCAATTGGACCATGACATTTTCTCTATGCTCTTCAATTAAGTCTAAGCTCTTTTCCAATAGCCCATCGTTGCTGCTCAGAGTGAAAGAACTTGTTCTCAGAGTGGGGAACCTAGTTTCCAAAGGAATAACAGCCTCGACCCCATAAGTCATTAAAAAGGGTGTCTCCCTAGTGAATCTACGAGGAGTAGTCCAGTACGTCCAAAGGACGTGTGGCAACTCTTCCACCCACTTTTCCTTTGCGTCATCCAATCTATTTTTAAGTCCACTCACTATAACCTTATTGACAGCCTCGGCTTGTCCATTCCCTTGTGGATAAGCCGGAGTGGAATACTTGTTCTTTATTCCTAGATTGCAACAATATCTCCTGAAGGCTTTACTATCAAATTAAAGTCCATTGTCTGAGATGAGGGTATGGGGGATTCCAAACCGTGTGACAATATTTTTCCAAACAAATCTTTTGGCATCCACGTTCCTGATATTTGCCAGCGGTTTAGCTTCAACCCACTTGGTGAAGTAGTCTGTACCGACCAACAAATACCTCTTATTCCCTGCTGCTTTAGGGAAAGAGCCTACAATATCCAACCCCCATTGAGCGAAAGGCCAAGGGCTGGATAGAAGATTGAGGACTCCTCTTGGTTGATGAATGTTTGGTGCGAATCTTTGGCATTAGTCGTACTTATTCACGTAGTCTTGTGCTTCTTTCTGCATATTTGGCCACCAATAGCCTTGTGTGAGGGCTCTGTGAGACAAAGATCTGCCCCTCGAGTGACTTCCACAAATTCCTTCATGCAATTCTTCTAGGAGTAGCTCAACTGCTTCGGGGTGTACGCATAGCAGATAGGGGTCGGAAAAGGACCTCTTATACAACTTTTGGTCCTTGGACAGTAAAAAACGAGGAGCGTTTCTTCGTACCTTGTCAGCGTCGGGTTTTATTCTCGGGTAAGACATCTTCCTCAAGGAATAGTACAATAAAGTCTATCCAGCTAGGGCCCACTCTTCTTTGATGAACATGAATCTCATTTCATCTTAACCCAGTGGGTTTGCATAAGTCCTCTACAAGGATCACCCGAGGTAAACTTTGTGCCAAGGAGGTTGCTAGTGTGGCAAGAGAGTCTGCATGGGTATTTCTACTTCTAGGAACTTGTGATAAATTAAAAGACTCAAACCCAGACTGTAAATGTCTAACCTGACTCAAGTATTCCTGCATTCTAGGATCTCTAGCTTCCAACTCTCCTTAGACTTGGCCTACCACCAGCCTTGAATCAGAGAATATTTCCACAGCTTTTCCACCCATTTTTTGAATCATGACCATCCCTACCAGTAGAGCTTCATATTCAGCTTCATTGTTTGTAGCTGAGAAGCCCAATCTTAGGGATTTCTCAATCGTGATCCTCTCTGGAAATATCAGGACTAGCTTCACTCCAGATCCTCTGTGGTTCATTGCACCATCAACGTAAACCCTCCAAGACAAAGGCCCTTGTACGGAGATTGCTCCAACCGATTTTTCATCCATGTTCTGCTCCTCTACCCTCTCTTCTAATGGGGTTTCAGTAAACTCAACTCTCAGGTCGGCAAGGACCTGACCTTTGACAGAGGTGCGAGGCATGTACTTGATATCAAAAGCCCCTAGAATCGTGTCCCATTTTGCAATTCTCCCTGTGTAATCAGCACTTCGGAGTAGAGATCCGAGTGGAAGTTAAGTCAGGACAACAACTATGTGTGATTGGAAATAGTGGGGCAACTTACGTGTAGCATGTACCACTGCCAAAATGGCCATCTCCAGTAGTAATTAACGGATCTCGGTCTCATGTAGTGACTTGCTCACATAATAAACCGGCCTCTGTACACCACAATCAACCCGTATTAGCACCAAACTCACCGCGTGGGAGGCCACTGCAATGTAGGCAAACAAAACCTCATCTACCTCGAGTCTGGACATGATGGGTGGCCGAGACAGATATTCTTTCAACTGCTGGAAAGCCAGGACACACTCTTCGGTCCAATCAAACCCCTTCCACTTGTTCAACAACTGAAAAAAAGCCTACACCTGTCTGCTGACCGAGAAATGAATCGGTTTAGAGCAGCGGTTATCCCTGTAAGCTTCTGGACCTTTTTGGGATTTCGAGGTGGTCCCAGATCGTTGATTGCCTTAATCTGGTCGAGATTGACTTCAATTCCGCGGTGTGTGACCATGTAGCCCAGGAACTTCCCTGATCCGACACCAAAAGAACACTTGGAAGCATTAAGTCGTAGCTTATGTCTTCTCAAGATATCAAAAATATTCTCGAGGTCATTAACATGCTCGGATTCTGCCTTGCTCTTTACCACCATATCATCGATATAAATCTCAATGTTTTTCCTTAACTGTGGCTCAAACATCCTGGTCATCATCCTCTGGTAGGTAGCACCTGCATTTTTCAAACCAAATGACATCACTTTTAATGGTAATTCCCAATAGAAGTGACAAAAGCTGTCCTCTCTTGATCGTCCACAGCTAGAGGTATTTGATGGTATCCTTGAAAGGCATCCAAAAAGCTCATCCGAGGATGACCTACAGTGGCATCCACTAGCTGGTTGATCTGAGGCATAGGGAAAGGGTTTTTCGGACATGCTTTGTTCAAATCCGTGAAGTCCACACATACCCGCCACTTTCCGTTTTTCTTCTTCACCACCACAGTGTTGGCCAACCATTCAGGGTAAAACACTTCTTTAATAGCCCTAGCTTGCTTAAGCTTCACCACCTCGTCTTTGACAGTGTCAGAATGATCCTTAGAGGAGCGCCGAGGTGGTTGCTTTTTGGAGATGACAGCTAGGTTGACGTTCAAATGATGGCAGATAAAGCTCGGATCCACCCTCGGAGTTTCGTAAGCATTCTAGGCGAATACATCAACATTTCTCTTGAGAAATTCCACCAACTCTCCTTTCTCTTGAGGTGGTAGCTAAGCTTCAACCTAAAAAAACTACTCTTGATCATCACTTACAGCAAATCTCTCTAAATCTTCACATTTGGCCTCCTCGGCTGGCCCCTTCACAGGTAATACCGGAAACTTTGACTGCTATAAGTCTTCCTCAACAGAGGCCGAGGACTCAGCTGCTGATTGGTGCGAAATTGCACACACAAGGCACTGCCTAGCAATGGATTGATCCCCTACCAGCTCTTCAATCTGGTTTCTTGACGGATACTTCACCTTCTGATATAGAGTTGAAGAAACAGCTCCTAGGGTATGGAGCCATGGTCTGGCCACAATGGCCGTGTAGGGGGAGCATGCGTCCACCACAATGAAATCTACTTCCACCACCTCTGAGCCTGCCTGAACGGGCATCCTAATCTGGCCCTTTGGGATAACAAATTTTCCATCAAAACTTACCAAAGGTGAATCATAGACCGTCAGATCTTCAGGCTTTAAGTTCAACCCCTTGTACAAGTCAGGGTATATGATCTTTACACAACTGCCCTGGTCTACCATTACTCTCTTCACATCATACCCCCCTATTCTGAGGGTGACTACCAAAGCGTCATCATGTGGTTGTATGATTCCAATCTTGTCTTCGTCCAAGAAACTTGGCGACGGTCGGACCTCCATCCTAGCTCTCTTCGGTTTAGAATGATAGTCCTCGGCTGGTAGCCTAGCTACAGACATTACCCTGGAAGGGTGAGAATCAGTTCTCCCAGGTGCAGCAAAAATGACATTGATTGTACCTAACAGGGGCCTTGAAAGAGCATTCCCTTGAGCCCCTGATCTTTATTGGTCCACTTGTCCGTTGGGTCGGTACAGAAATTGTTGCAACTTCCCCTCTTTGACCAATTGCTCCAAATGGTTCCACAGTGTTCTATAGTCCTCGGTGGTGTGTCCCTGCTCTTGGTGGTACTGGCAATGAAGGCTCTGATTGTGCCTCAAAGGGTCTCTACTTATTCTGTTCGGCCATTTGAAGTATGGCTCGTTTTTTATCTTCTCCAAAACCTGATGCACCAGTTCTCTGAACACAGCGTTAACCATTTGAGGAGCTGCAGGCTCAGACTGCCGAGCAAAATCCTTCCGAGGTTTGCTATTATTGTAATGATCTGACCTGAAATCCCTTCTTTCCTGAGAGATAACCTTTCCCTTTTCCTTGCCTTGCTGCTAGTCCTCTTCAACCCTGTTATACTTGTCAATCCGATCTATAAGCTGGTGTACATTGGTAACAGGTTTCTCAGTCAAAGACTTCCTTAAGCCATGCTCAGCAGGTAGGTCGAGTTTGAAGGTGTTGATGGCTACATCGTCAAAATCACCATCTATCTCGTTGAACATCTCCCAATATCTGTCCAAATATGTTTTCAGGGTTTCTCATTCTCTCATGGATAGAGACAACAAGGAAGCTAAAGGCCGGGCCGAGGAACCTTGCTGCACGTAATAAAGCGGGATTCAAACGATTGAGTGAGTTCCTTGAAGGAATCAATGGAACTTGCCCTCAGACCATCAAATCACCTCATCGCCACAGGCCCCAAACTAGATGGGAATACCTTGCACATCAGGGCCTCATTCTTGGAGTGTACATTCATCCTTTGATTAAAGTGGCTAACGTGCTCCACAGGGTTTGTTTTACCATTGTACATAGTGAATGTGGGTTGAGTGAACCGCCGAGGAAGTCTCCCTTCCTCAATCCAGTGCGTGAAAGGTGACTTGGAAATTTGGTTGAGTGCTTTACTCATAGCATCGTTTGCTAGGCCTACCGAGGACGAATTTCTGTTTCTGCGCTTATGATGATAGTCCTCATCATATGAGAAAAACTCGCTAGGAGGAGTCCTTGATCTGCGCCTGTAGCTGCCATCCTTTTCACCATCGGAAGATAAGTCAGAATTGGATAAAGACCGCTTTTGCCATTCATGGCGCAAGCTTCTCTCAGGTGATCAATTTCCTTCTACATGGCTTTGGTATCTTTCTCCTGGGAGAGATGGCCACCATCCCGAAAATGGCTCTTACTAGTATGGGTAGCATGTACACTCCCCTCCCGGTCTCTCATTTGCTTAAGTTCACGGAAGTGATCTTGACGTTGAGACCCCATGGATTCTGCCCGATTTGAACTTGAACCTACCATTGTTGAATGTTGGACTCACTACAACACCAGTTATTCCCACAGACGGCGCTAATTGTAAGGACCAGATTTGAATTTCTATCCCAACAGATAGATGGACTGAGGCCCAAAAAGCCCAAAACAATGAATTTGTAGAGAATGAGTTGAAAAACTGGGCTCTAATGAATCAGAGAAACACAAAAGTAGATTTAGATGACAAGAAAATGTAAATGGACAGGTTTATAATGAAGAAAATTGTCCTCGGCAAAGTCCGAGGATATCTGTTCTTATATATTTCTTTCAGATTTGATTACAAAGTCTGTTCTTGATGCTACAGTAATTTTCTCTTTGTTTCTCGATCCCCTTCTCTCCTTGCATATTTTCTTTTTTATACTCTCCTTTTCCTTCACCTTTGCCCTCCACGTGCATGCCAGATGGCTGGTGTTGATACTTGTCCCATCAGCCCCTTCCATAAGTCTCTATGTAGTAGCTGTAAGGCTGATAACTATTGTTCAGGCATCACCTCCACATTAATGCGGCCAGAGAGTTAGCTGCAGAGCAATTAATGCAGTGGTAGCAGCTTTCTCTTTAGATATTTTAGGACTCTCTTTCGTACTTTATTTCTGTAATGCTTATCTGTGCCAACAGAACTTCTTGGAGCATCCCTCTGGACGGTTACCCACCTATTCAAACCTCGGCTTTGGCTAGCTGTGGATATATTTATCCTTGGCCCACCCTTTTAAGCCATTATGACCAAAACTAATTTCTTTACTTACTAACACAATCTCTTCTGACAAAGATTAATCCTCCTCGGACAATCTCTCGTCCTCGGCTTGGGCCACGGGCCCAATATATAAACAGATAATGACCTTCCTGGGCCTAACATCCCTACATTAATTTTTGTGTAATCTTTAGTTGGTGCCACCAATTCCTCAATTCAGATTTAATAAATATTTTACAAACAGAAAGTTTTATCAAATTAAAGTTAATAATATTAAAGCTTTATAAAATTTCATAAAATTTAAGTTTTTTAATAATCACCTTAAAAAATTTTTCTAAAACTACCATTGTCACTTAGAGTCATCTTGTGGGATCCATGATTAATCCGAGATCAATGCATGTTCACCTTGATTAATTATTGCTAAAACATGTTATTAATGACGAAGCAAGCCTAAATCTTCTCAAAAGTGTTAATAACTTAATGTTTAGGAGGTTCCCAACTTTAATACATGACATATCATAATTGATGAAGTATAAAGTGGAATACTAAAGTGGTATAAAAGATTTGTATTTGACTTCTATCCATACACCCTTTCTAGTAGGAGTCTTTCATTTTTAGTAAAAAACCAAATTGAATCCGCGTGAGTAAATCAAATTTTAGCCCTTTCAAAAAAATGAATCTTAATTCTTTTGACCGTGTAAATTGATTGTAATTGAAAAAAAAAAAAAAAGTGTTTTATTATATATCTTAAATTTGAGGGGATATAATATATAATTTTTCATGAAAAAGACTACTTATTTAATTATTTTACAGAAAAATGCATACTTATTTATATTGGAAGACGTGCTTTGATTTCCTTAAATAATGTTTTTAGTTTACTTTGAAAATAAATCCTATTTTTTTTACGGGAAATTGTCACCAATTTTGAATAATGATTTTATTGAAAAACTAAAATATGACAGTTAAGGGGCTTTCTCTATGTTGTCAATTCAAGATAGAGGAGATAGAATTGTATTAAGGTAACATGCTCACAAACATTACACCTAAAAGCCTAATAAGCCAAGTCGTGGGCCAAAAAATTTGTCAGTCTAAGACTTGGATGGCTACTACCAAAGCCTAAATATTATCTCGAAGCCCGTGAGCTGAATGTGATAGAAGCCCTTTTTGTGTGGGCTTTATTAACTAAGCCCATGCTTAATATATCAAATAGAAGGCACTACACAATTTTGTGGTCCAAGCTTAGTGAGATTCATTAAAATGAGTTGTTCGAACTTCGAAGCTCTCTATTTTGTGGGCTTTATTTTAACTAAGTCCATTCCCAATGCATCAAATAGAAGACACTACACGATATGAATTTGAGCCCCAATGCCTTCAACAAGGCATTGAGTGCAATGGAATCAAAGAATCATACTACACGCGTAATGGACTAACAAGTAATAACCCATTTAGTAGAAAGTGTAGGGACACTGTAAAAACCACACCATTTCACAGAGAGTACTGGTGTTTGCTACAACCATAGAAAAAAGCACCGGATGTATGAAGAACTTATGTTGTTACCATAGAAACATTCAGGCTAGTAGGATGAATTTTGAGCTATAGCTTCGGAAGAAAGAGGCCCAACCTTAAAATAGGCAAATTATACCTAATTCTAAAAAAATTGGACGAAGCGGGTCCGGGCCTTCTCTGAGTCCGTTCGTGGTTATTTCGCTAGTTGTATTGTTTGGTTTTGTAGGTAAAAGATAGGAAGTTAACTTTCTTACTATTAGATTCCATTAAGGTACAATAAAAAATAAAAAATCCTATTCATTGGTATAGAAGAAAAGTCTATTGTTTGTTAATAAAAATAATTTTTTATTGACTGTTAGAACAGTGATGTATTATTCTTTATCAAATGATACATAGGGTGGCAAAAGATTTTAGGGCTTCACTCAAGGGTCCACCATTTTCTCTATTAAGATTTTTGTACAACACACAAATCAAATAGAATTTGTGAGGCACGTATTTAAATAATGAAATGAAAAAAGAATTATAAATGCTTCTGTGAAAGAGCAAAGAAAATAAAGAGAGTCTTGCTAGCCGTGAGACACAGAAAAATAGAACTTCTTTATAAAGAGTATTTTTTTTTTTCTAACATAGAGAATTGAAATATGTAGCTAGTGAGTGTATTAAATCTAGAGGAGATATTATTGTATTTGATTTAATCTCATGTTTTGGATTAAAATTAAGTATAAATTATAATTAATTTAATTATAGTGTATTTCTTTAGAGCTAGTTTCATGGTTATTCTTTCAAGGAAAGGTTATTCATAGAAATTTTGGTGTTCTTACCCTAGTAATTTTGCTTATAATACTTTTGGGGATTGAATTAAATCAATCAATCGCAATAATTGATTGAAAAAGAAAAAAAAAAGTGAATTTGTTGACGTAGGACAGATCGACAAAAAATGTACATTAAAATTTCTCATTTGTTTATTTTTACTTTTTATTTTTTATTTTTTATATGATTTTTTTTAGGTTTCTACATTGTTAGGGTTAATATATATATATATATATATATATATATATTTTGTTGGCATATCCTTTGACAAAATGCACTTTACTTGTAATTTGGTAGTTCTAAGATGTGTTTAGAATATCATGAAGTATGGTTTTTTTTTTTTTTACAAGATAGAATTTCTACTTTAGCCTAATCTAAGTGTATATGTGTATGAAGCTCCCTCCTGGAGACTTGAACCCCGGCTTTTGCCCCCCACACTCCACAAGCATTTATACTTGTAGAGTGACCACTGCACTAAGGGTGCGTGTTGGTATCATGAAGTATGTTGAGCAACCAAAACAAGTGATATCATTAAATACAAGAAGATTGAACCAAGAAAAAAGTGAACAAAAGCTGAAATAGTGAATCTCAACACTAGTGTCAACACTAGTATCTATTGAGATTAAATGAGGGACCTTAACACTAGCTCAACACCTCTCGATCTATCGAATTATGCAAATTTAGAATTCTCATATCAGAATTTTGGCTCATGATGACTTGGATTACTAGGGTTTCGTTTACTAAAATCATAGAGGATATAAAAACTTTATTTTAAAGTCATCAAAGACACAGAGACTCAATTATAGAACTCATATACTTTTGGAGAAGCTACTGCGTTCTTGTGCGCCTTAGGGTTTTGTAACCTAGTGTTTCCAGATCTTCAACGTGTATTGAAGTTAAAACCTTTGCATCCAACAACAAACATTAGTTGCTGGAAAGTTAGTCACGTACCCAAGTAAAAGAGAAGAAATCTCTACAAGATCTAATCCAATTAAGGATTGGTGGGAAGGTTCAATTGCAAGTTGGTACTTTGGGATAGCCTATAGTAGTGATAAACTTCCTTATATCTGTAACCACTTGATTCTTGATTAGTGATTCTTAGGAGCGATGACTTGAAAATCAACCGGTAGAATTTTTGCTTTGCGAGAGATTTTTCCTATTAGTCAACAAATCACTGTGTCAATTTATTTTTCGTTGCACTTTTGTTTATTTAGTGATTTGTGTGTGTCTCCATGATTTGCATGTAATTTGACCTAATTAATCAACTTGGATAATTAAATTAATTAACCGGGGTCAATCTATAACCCAACATACATTCTAAATTTTATTTTATTTTGATATAATTGTTTATAAATCACATTCTGGTAGAGTTCCATAAAACTTAAATTTTGGTGAGGTCCATAACACTCAAAATCTGATGGTGATCAGTAAAATAAGAACTCTCAAATTCTAGTTGAAATCCGTGAAGCTCAAATTCCAGTAGAGTTTCATAAAAATCATATTTTAAGATGCATATATTGTAGGCTTAGCTGTTCTTGAACAATCTATGAATCCTGAACCCGCGGATACATTTGCAACTCCATAACTTGCAACTTGTACTGTTTATTGACCATAATTCATAGCCCTAGTTACCATAAGAAACTTATCATAAATATCGCAAAGGATAGGGCTAAGGATCCTAGGTTTCATTCACCAATGATTAGGAAAAGGTCAAAATCACGGCAGACCAAGCTGGTTGAGCCGTAGGAGGAAAATAGATCTAATCTTTCAATCCCTAAAATTCAAAATCCAAATTTTCTGTTTGAGTGGTCCTAAGTATTAATTCTTATAATCCTATGAGTGGGTGACTATTCTATGGTATAAATTTTTTTGGGTGGCCTTTTCCATACATAAATTCCTTCCATTGGTCTTTTCAAGATAAATTCCAATACATAGGTGGATGCAAGTGAAGTCAGTTCATTTATTTAGAATAGAAAGATGATACTCTTTTACACCGGTTCAGCTGAAATTTTGAAGTCTTAAATAAATACATGCATATGGCTGATTCAGTGAGAGTCAAAGATTGGAGAAAGACTTGGTCTTCTCTAGCCTAGGAAGCACGGGTGCGGCTCCAGGGCCGCTGCACCCGCATCCGACACACACAGACGCGTCGTGCGGCTGTCGACGCTACTGCACGCACATCCGTGACGATTTTTTTTTTTCATTTTCCGATTTGGGCCGATATGGTCCGATTCAGTCATAAACGGGCCAAAATAGGCCCTGAATTGGTCTGATTCGGGCTGAAATAAGTGTAAAAAAAAAAAAAAAAAAAAGGTAAAAATTGCGTCAAAACTCTCTCAATGTTCATTTTTTTTTTCCCTTATTGAGTTTCACTAATTCTGTTCTACCCCATGGCATCAAATATAACCCAAAAAAAAATCCAAAACAAAACAATGAACATAGAGAGAGAGAGAGGGTAAAAAACGAAGTGACATTTGATAATTCTTTGAGCCTTCTTCAATCTTCACATATTGCAGTACAAAGAGAGAGGCGGACAGAGTGTTACAAGTAAAAGAATAAAACACAGAGAAAGAACAAGAAAACCAAGAGTTGTATACGGGTAGAAGAAGTGGGGTAAGGTGCGGTAGGTGAAATCTTAAATGGGAAAGTAATAAAATTTCGCCATGTTATTCTTCCTTTAACTGAACTAGTGCCACGTTTTTATTGACCTCAAATATAAATAGGAGCTAAGAGCATTCACATTTGGCATTGCAAATGGTATATGTAGGGAAATTTTAGCTTCAACGCACAAAATAAGCTCATTACCCGGTCTTCTACTTGTAAAAGTTTTTACAATAGTGCTACAGTACTGTCTTACTTATATGATGGTACTGTAGCAACTGGCATAAATTTTATATTCTTTTTTCTCTCCCTTTGTCAGTCACTACGTCTTCCTTTTCTTCCTTTCCTTTATTTTTTTCTCGATTCTCTCTGATACTTCACTTCCCACTCCCTTGCTCACATGAGCTTGCAAATGTTTTGGTTGAACAATCAGCAAGGTGGTGGTGGATTGACAGGTCCAGTTGATGTGGTGACTACAATGAGCTCACTCAATAGTCTTTGGCTTCATGGGAACCAGTTCACAGGAATAATTCTAGAGAGCATTGGGAATTTGACTCATCTCTCTCTCGTTCAAACTTGCCACTGGAGCTGGGTTGGATTTGGAGTGGTCATGGCATGGTGGAGATCGGCGTGGGCAAGATCAAAGTGGTCACGGCATGGCAGACATCGGCATGGGCCCGGCGTGGCGGACATCGAAGTGGTCATGGTGTGGCAAGATTGGCATGGGCACGGTGGAGATCGATGGGTTTGTTTGATTTTTTGTTATTAATTTTTGTCTTTTGGGTTTGGATGGGTTGGATTTTGGATTCCTATGGGTTGGTATTTTGGATTTTGATGGGGTTTGGGTTGGATTTGGATTGGTTGGTTGGGTTGGCGTGGTGGGCAGTGGGTTGTTTGGTTGTTTTTGCTATGGGTTTGTTTGGTTTTTGGTGGGTATTTGGTGGGTTTTGTTTTGTTTTTTTATTTTGGGCTTTTGGTTCCGATGGGATTTTGGTGGGTAGAGGGCAATGGTGGTGTGGTGGGCATGGTGGTGGCGTGGTGGTGATTGTTTGTTTGGTTGTTGAGAAAGTGAGGGAGAGGCAAGGACAGAAATGAGAAAGATAGATAATTTGTTTATTATTTTAATTATTTGTTGTATTGTAAAATAAAAATTGGGATGTTGGATGTATTGTAAAATGGTATGGTATAATAGATAAAGTAGCTTTTGAGATGGTAAAATAGAATAGTCTGAAAATACCGGATGTGAATGCTCTAACAGTGAAAAAAAAGAAGGTACTTTTATGTTATAAGTTATTTAAAAAAAGCACTCTATTTAATAGTATATAAATAATATAAAAAAAAGGAATAATTATCCTATTATTTGCATATTTGTGGTTACTTTAATAATTAATTACCATCTTTTAGAAAATTTGTTTAAAGATATATCATTTTTTTAATATATATATATAAAATAAAAATATATTTAATAATTTATTAATAAATATATCCCGCCACACCCGCACCTGTGCTTCATAGTCTCTAGTGGAAGGTTTTGTTCTTGTAATAAGCAGGGGCGGCTCAACAGTAGAAGCAACTTATGCCATAGCC